>CAMOHE010044502.1:0-19836 GCA_946598075.1 Artocarpus hirsutus
GTAATGTGCACTATATGTGTAAGTTACAATGTTTGGTGGTCGTGTATGACTTTGAGAAAGTGGATAATGACTAACATAATTTATGTATATGTGAGTGTGTTTGTTACAGTATAATTTTGATTTATTGACATATTATCTTCTCTTTCCTTATTCCATATGGGGGAATAGTTGACTTTTTATGTGATTGGATAATAATTGTTGATTGATTGGTATATTTTTGGATTTATTTCCTCATTTAAGGAAATGAAATGCTTGACTTTTGATTGATTAAATTTAATTGATAAGGTTTCCTACTTTTGAAAGTTGATATATGGTAAGTAGGGGCTAATTTGTTGATTCTTCCCCTAATTCCCCTCTAATCCCACGTGTAAAGTACCTCTAATTAGTCAATATATTATCATTATATTTTGATAGTTGACTTTTTAATGATAATTGAAATTCATGATAGGTTTCCTATTTTGATAATTGAAATTAGGTAAGTGGAGCTAATATTGGAATTTGAAATTATGTTTCATTCTTTTATTTATTTATTTATTGATGACTAGTTGACTTATTTAAAATTCTATTCATTGATAGTCAAGATACTATTATTATATTTCTCTCTATTGAAGCGTTGACTTTCCTCTAATTTCTCTCTACCTTTCATGGATACACTTCATCTTGGCATAACATTTGTAATATATTGATTATTATTTCCTCATTTCTCACTCGAAATTGCTCTCTCCTTTTATATCTCTCACAAGTCCTCGTACCCATTTTGATCATGTTTCTTCTTCTCCTTCTTATCTTTCTTTATTTTGTTGCATAGAGTGAGAATGAGAGAAAGAAAGAGGGAATGATAGGTAAGCTAAAGGAAAAAAAGAAAGATATTATAGAGAGATGTCTATGTGAGACTTAAGAAATGAAGGGATGAACCGTGAGGGAATAAGGAAGAAACCAAGAAGAGAAAAAGAAAGAAAAGATTAAGGAAACACAATATTTCAGGAGACATATGAACGCATGAAGGGAGGATAGAGAATCATGAAAGTGTTCAATGGTTTTCATCAGAATATGAAGGGATATTCTATGTGATGTGAAGAATGAATGAATGATGATGTATAGAACCTAAGATGATCATGACTAAATAGTTTGTGTAAGTATACCCTCCACTGCATCACTTAAACAATAGTATGTTTTAAAGCGTGTTTTAAAGTTATGTATGTTGTTATGATGAATATGTTTAAAGATGTTTTTAATAATTTTTCATGAGTATGATGTGAAATCTCTTGTTGTCATGAACCAACCAATGTTATGTATGTTTTCATGGTCAAATCCTTGAGGAAGCATGTTCCAAGATAGGGACCATTTATGAATGAATGTTAAGAGTTCTGACTGCTTAAGATTAACGTTATGCTATGGGCCCAAAAACCTAAAATAAATGTGTGTTTCTAAAAGTATGTGTTTCTAAAAGTATGTGTTTATGTAAAACATCGTGGTTTACTTACTAAGCATTATGCTTATATAGTTCTCGTCATACAGGTGAGCTTCCAAATAAGGATGTAGATGACTGAGCAAGAATGGTCTAAGGTCCCATGACGAGTCTAAGATGCAATATTTATTTCTAAGTATTTCTTTAATGTTATTAAAAACTAATAATTGTTATTGAGGACATTTAGGGGATTTTTCAACTTTTGTATAAGCGTTGTAATCTTAATATTTCTGCTGTTAATGATAAGATAATTCCTGCATTAAGGTTGAGCTATGATTTGATTATTTTTCCTATCGTGTCTCTGATCGGCTTGCCAAACTAGCCCATCTTCATACACACGAACGAATGATGCGTGGCGCTCCTCTCCTCTCTTTCCTCCCGAGGGAGGGGGGAGGGAGGGGGTCCCTACAGCTTATCGGTTGAATTAATTTTTTGACAAAAATTAATTCAAGATAAACTTGTTGAATTATTGGGATCGGATAATTCTTGTCTGTTTCTCAGTTGATTTAATTTTGAATAAATTAAATCAAGATAAACTTGTTGAATTATTAGGAATTCATTTATTTTCCTAGAGATTATCTGGATAAGTTATTTTAATTAGATAACTTCTCTATTGGGTTATTTGAATTAAAACTAAGACTTTATCCTATTGAATCTTAGGTGAAAAATAAAAAATTCATCAAGATTTTTATCGACAGTTTGGCATGCCGATCCTCTAGTTTGGCCTGCCGATGAGGCAAGTTTGGCATGCCTATTAGATAGATCGGCACGCTGATCACACGATAAAAAGATCACGTGTTTTCATGCTGATTTCATTAGATATTGATCCAAATTTGATTCTGTTTCAAATTTTGAGGCATTATCTAATAAGGACTGACTCTTGGACCCAACCACTATAAAAAGGGAGTGAGTCTCATTATTATTTAGATCCATTGAGAGATTAAGAGTGATACTCTGCAAGTGAGATTTTGAAATTCCTTGAGAGCTCTTGTTCACAAATCATGAACACTAGCTTTGGGTTCTCTCAATTGGTTGGAAAGAGAGTCACCTAGTGGAAGAGTTGTATGTGTGAGCTCACACTCACTTTAATCGTGGGTAGAGAATAGCAAAGAAGACTAGTTGGTTGAGACTCTTCTAGAACGTTACTTCTCTTCATAGATTATTGGAGTTCTTTGGCATTCAGAGGTTAGTAAGATCTAGTTAATTTATGCATATAGTGTGTCAAACTTGTGTTTTAGAAAATACTCTGATATAAAACTTTTAAAATTCCGCTGCATACTATTTTTTTAACAATTGGTATCAGAGCCATGATTTTTACATAAATTTACGAATTTGTAATCATGCTATATGTGTAAATTATGTGATATTTATCTCTCCTATGCTTGAATTTAATTTTATAGAGAGTTGGCACTCTAGTTTTCTATATAATCTTATATGTTGTCATGGATTATATGGTGAATGCTTATTAATTAATTATGGTTGATTAAATTATTATTTAATTATTTATTAATTAATTAATTTATACCGGTTATGATTCCTTAGAGGTTAGAATGTGTATCTAGGTTTTTCATGTAATTAGATGGCAAACAATCATCTCGATCTAGGAATTATTATTTAATTTTAAATTTGTAAGAATTTTGTAATTAAACAATCATTCGGAGAAGACAGACTTGGAAGATGGATGATGGCATTCCTAGGTATTTTCTAAGTCTCTAATTTTATGTTTTTGAATTGTTGAAAATAAAATTGGTGAATTGCATTAAAAATTTGTATTTTTTAGAAAGGGTGATTTCTGCTTGGTCTACATGCCAAAACCCTAGTTCGGTAGGCCAGACGTGAAGTTTGGCCGGCCGTCAACGGAGCAAAAATCAAGTGGCTTTGGTGGTATGCCAAATTTTTAGTTTGGTAGGCCAATCTGTCATGAGTAAGTAGGCTAATCTATGATGATCGGCAGGCTGGTGGGTCATGACTGGTAGACCAATCACCCAGATCGGCTTGCCAATAGAGAGCTAGAAATTTTTCCAAAAAAGGTGTAGTTTTCAATGTAGTTTTAATTTTATTTTTGGGACAATTTTAAGAAACATTAAATTTGGATATCACCAGAAATATGGAGTATTCGATCTATACGGGATTGAAGACTTAAAGAAGGGCTTTACAAGAAGAAGGATACAGCTTGAGGATTCAAGGATGAAGAAATGATAATATGTTTCGATTATTCTCTTGTAATCTTTATTTTCTATTCTCTAGGGTAGAACCATAATATTACGGTTATTTATTATTCTGCTTGTAGTTTTGCTTGATTGCTTTGCTTAGCTGCATTATAATATGATTTGCCATGTATATTGATAACATGCCATATAAAATAAGGAGTGCCACTTATTTAAAATTGTTCATACATGGTTCTGAAAAAAAAACCTTGATTTCAAAAGATTGAGTGGGAGAAGGTTTTTAAAGAGAAGACCTAAGGCCTCCATCGTTGATCCATTTAAAGAACATGGTGGTCTAGACCCCTAGGAAGGGATTTCTATCACATACTAGATTGTTTCTCTGAGAGGATAAGGTATTTTAGCATGATTTATGGTTGCACACACCTAGGTAGTGATTATAAATCATGGATAAAATATTGAAACGATAGTTATACACTCATGTTAGTTTTATTATTAACCTCCCCTAGGAGCTCTGTTAATAAAGTTAATGGCCAAAGAAACGATTAATATATGTTGGATCATACAAGTCCTGGATGGCATATATTAATCAAGAGGGGATCCATGTTCCTAATTAAATTTGGCATGACTTCCCTAGGAGCTTGTTGAATTCTAAGTTGGGAATTATCATTGTAAAGTTGTGATATTTTCAAGGTTTTGAAACATAAACACATTTGTATGTTTTTACATGATTGTGTTATCTAACTAAATAATTATTGCATGTTTGCTTGTGTTTGGTATATAATTTTTTATTGTAGATTAAAAATGTCTAAAAGCACTTTATCTTCGATACTTGACAAAAACCAATTAACCGGAGAGAATTATAATGATTGGAAACGAAACCTGGAGATCGTCCTCTCCTTTGAGAAACTAAAATTTATGCTAACAACCCCTTGTCCTCCCGAGCCTACAGGAGACTCCACTAATAAGCAATTCTAAGTGTATGATCGCTAGAAAGATGCAAACGATCAGGCTTCCTGCTATGTTATGGCTAGCATGAACAACATACTGCAGGCTCAACATGAGGAATATGAGGCTGCTAAGTAGATCTTGAATAATCTAGAAGACATGTTTGGAGACCAGGCCTTAACTAAGTGGCAAGAGGCACTTTGAAAACTCTCGAACTGTAAACAAAGACCAGGGACATCTATAAAGGAGCACAAGATGTTGGTCATGAGTTACCTCGCTGAGGTACAAACCAATCGAGTTGACATCGATGTCGAAACTCAGATGGCTATGGTCTATAAGACTTTGTTAGAGGAATTTATTCCATTTTGAGTTGCATTTAATTTGAGCAATAGGCGAGATATGACTAACAGAATTAATAAAACAATTACAGGAGTTCGAACTATTGATCAGGGAGCCTCCTGCTAGTGGCAAGGCCAATTTGGCGGCTGCTTTTAGTTCCAATCCCAACTCTAGGAATGGAAAGAAAGAAACAATGGGCTAAGAATGAGAAGTCTTCTATTCTTGCTAACAACAAGAGCTAGAAGAAGAAGAAGATAAAGAACCCAAAGAAGCTTAAGTGTTTTCTCTACAAGAAGGTCGGGTACATCAAGAAGCATTGCAAGGACTTCCTTTCCAAAGGAGGTAAGTGTGATCTTTTGTATTTAGAAACTTGTTTAGTTGAGGAATCCAGTGACATTTGGGTCATAGATTCTGGTGCAACTAATCATGTTTGTGTTTCTTTACAGGGGTTCAATGAAATGAGAAGTCTGCTTCATGAAGACTTCATGCTTTGGATGGGCAATGGGTCCTTAGTCTTAGCAGAGGCAGTGGGAGACGTCCATCTTTTTTTTGATAATTATAAGAATTTAATTTTGCGAGATTGTTTTTATGTTCCTAAAATTAAAAGGAATTTAATTTCTATAGATTTTTTATTTAAAGACTCCTATTTTGTTTCTTTTAATAATAAAGTGGTGATTCGTAAAAATAAATCTTTTATTTGTTCTAGATGGATGCAAAATAATCTATATTTATCAAACCTAAGATGGACTTACTACTTAATGTTGAGATAAATGATAATAACCCTAAAAGACTTAAAACTTCTCACTCTAATAAGACTTATCTTTGGTATTGGCACCTTGGACTTATTAACCTGAATAGGATTCTAAGGTTGGCAAGGGATGGACCTTTAATCACTTAAAGGTGGAATCTATACCTCAATGTGAATGTTGTTTGGAGGGTAAAATGACCAAAAGATCATTCATGTCTAAGGGCAATAGGGCCAAAGGGGTTTTAGAATTTGTGCATAGTGATGTTTGCGGACCGATGAACATCTGGGCATGAGGAAGGTTTGAGTACTTTGTCACTTTTATTGACGATTACTCAATGTATGGGTATTTGTATCTGATGCACCACAAAAGTGAAACTTTTGACAAGTTTAGGAAGTTTTGGGCTAAAGTGGAAAAGCAATTAGGTAGACCCATAAAGGCACTTCGATCCGATCGAGGTGGAGAATACCTTTTTGATGAGTTCTTAGTGCACTTATTAGAGAATGAGATTATATCCCAATTGACTACACCGAGCACTCCGTAACAGAATGGCGTAGCGAAGAAAAGGAATAGGACTTTATTAGACATGATAAGGTCCATGATGAGTTTTTCATAATTGCCTTTATCCTTTTAGGGATATGCACTACAACCGTATGTTATCATTGTTGGGTTTTGTTGGATTTTGTGATTCAAATAAGCAGCAAAAAATCAAAATTAATTCCCACAAAACCCTCGCAAGATCCATGCAATTCAATTAGATTGATAAGAAAGTCATAAAATCTTACCAAGATTACAAAAGGGGCAAGATTTCTAGAAAGAAGAGAGCAAGTTTACTCCGGTGATACCCTAACTTGAGCTCTTCATATTTGAGATCGGATTTAGATGTTGTTACTTAGAGCAATGCCCTTTGTAGGTATCCATATGAACAAACTTCTCAAAAAACCGAATTGGTGTGCTAGCACCCTCTCCTTGGGTTAAGTGATTCTCTCAATTTTAGGGTTTTTAATGTCTTTGCCTTTTAGAATAAGAGAACGCCTTTTCTCATCTAATTCGGCTAGAAATCCTAAAACAGATATATATATATTGACTTCGAGATAAAGTCAGATTTTAACTAGGATAAACTGTATTTCAAATATGATTCATAGAATCTATATAACGTCAGATTTAATGAACCTAGACATATCTAATACATCAAATCTAGACATTATTAGGTTCATTGAACTTAGACACAATAAACCCCAAAATTCATTTTTGGTGTGCTCTAAGTGTGCAACCCTTTAGGCTCAAATAACATTGGTAGTGGGCTTAAAATTCAATTTCTAACCCACAAATCATAAGAGGCCTCTAGCAAGACATTATGATTACCCAAGTTATGCGAATGTCAATAATCCGACATAACCTAATCCATAATAAGTATTAAAGTCCTTTTGTCACCAGATACCTTGATTGAAGATAAAGCATGGTTTATGTCATCCCACTACTACAAACTATGGATTTCATGACGATTTATAACCGTCGTAGAAAAATTTCACGACGGTTAAAAAACAATCGTGAAAACTTCAGTCGTGGTACCACATGGAGTTTTCACGACAGTTTTTTGCCGTCGTGTAATAAAAAAATTGGCGTGGGAAGGGGTTGTAATGTAGTAAATTTTCACAACGGTTTTTTGAAAAACAATCGTGAAAAATTGGCATTCCACGATGGTTTTTCAAAAAACCGTCATGGAATACTAAGGATTCCATGATGGTTTCTTGAAAAACAGTCGTGGAATCAAAGGCTTCCATGATGGTTTCTTAAAAAACCATCATGAAAGCTTTATGATTCCACGATGATTTTTCAAGAAACCGTCGTAGAATGCCAATTTTCCACAGCGGTTTTTTAAGAAACTGTCATGGAAAATTGGTATTCCCTTAAAAATCTCCAACCATGTGCTGGGTATTACAATAACACTTAGGCATCACAAACACATAAAAAGTAACCTATTCTCACACCAAAATGCTTTCAAAGTTCTTTCAAACACCAAATACAAGTAACACATACTAAATGGCAAATAACAAATTAATACAACTAAAATTAAAACTAAAACTACAGCTAAATAACACTAAAATAACCAAATATGCTAAGTTTAGAATTAACAATAACACTAAAACTAAAAGTAATGGTTTGAAATTTACCAATGGTGGTGGAGTTAGTGGAACGGCAAAGGACAAGTTGAACGATGGTGGAGTCGAGAGAATGTCAAGGGATGAGGATGAATGGTGGTGAATGGCGTCGGGTTTGTTAGGTGGGTCGTGGAGAGAGTGACAGAGGAATCTCAAAGTACGTGGAATTGCATGGGGGTTGGGTTCATCAGTGGCTAGGTCGTGGGGAGAGGAGTTAGAGAGAGAAAGGGGCTTGAGAGTTAGTGGGTTTGAGTTAGAGAAATTTTGAATAAATAGGGAAGGCCATGTCGTTAATGTGGGATTAAATTTCAGGGGATACTAAAAATTTCAAACATGCGGAACATTCACGACGGTTTTTACTAAAAACAATCATGGAAGCCTAGGTACCTTTCACGATGGTTTTTATAAAAACCATCGTGAAAGGGCTTCCATGATGATTTTTATAAAAGCCGTCGTAGAAGGTCTTTCATGACTGTTTTTATAAAAACCATCGTAAAAGGTCCCGAGGTTTGAAATTTTTGGTTTCCTGTCCAAATTTAACCTTTGTGAAAGATTAAATTTTGACAGGCTACTAAAAATTTCAAATATACAAAACCTTCCATGATGGTTTTTATAAAAACCGTCGTAGAAGATTCTATATATTTGAAATTTTTAATAGTGCATCTTTCATGACGGTTTTTTTAAAAACCGTAGTGGAAGGTATGGATGTTTAAAATTTTTAGTATATCGTCCAATTTAACATTTCACAATGGTTTTTATAAAAACCATCGTGGATGGTCCCGAGGTTTGAAATTTTTAGTGTCCCGCCCAAATTTAACCTTCGTGAAAGATTTAATTTTGGCAGGCTACTAAAACTTTCAAATATGCAAAACCTTCCACGACGGTTTTTATAAAAACAGTTGTGAAAGGTTAAATCGGGTGATATACTAAAAATTTTAAACATTCATACCTTCTACGACGGTTTGCGTTTTTTGGATTTTTGCAAATGTTCAACCTTTCGAACTGATTAAACAGATTTTCAAGGTTGTTTTAATTTTTATTTAAATCATGGCCTTATTATTTTGGTGGTGATAAACTATTTAAGAAGTATATATAAATAAGTAGTTTAATAAATGTTTTAGAAAAAAATGTATGGATCATGGGGATATGTTTTCCAAATATGTTTTTAATTTAAATAGTTTATCTTAAATAATGATAACAAGGATGAATGAAACAACATCTATGACATCCGTAAGGGCGTGTTATAGGTTTTGGTATCAGAGTAAATTTTTGTTTTCAATTCACATTGCTACACGTCAGTTCAAGTCCACCAAGTAAGTATATTTTAAGTTAATTGCTATGGATGTAAGTTTGATGATAAGTATCAGATTTAGTTGTATGATAATGAATGCCCTAGTGCATAATTTAATAGTGAAATCCTGTCTCATCTGATAATTGGAAGATTATCTCTAAGCTCATAATTCATGAGATGACATGGGCTGCTTTCGTTCATGAGTTCAACATGAAGTTCTTCTACATGAACATTACTCAGAAGCATTATGATAAGTTTAAGAACCTACACTAAAAAGACATGTCAGTTATTGATGTGGTAGCTAAATTTGACTAGTTGGCATACCTTTGCCTAGGGATGATTAGCAATGATAGTGAAATGGTCAGAAGATTGATTAGAGTCCTCAGGCTAGAGATTGCTACAATTGTTGATGAGGCGAGTCCACCCAAAAATTAGGAACAGGTTGTCTTAATGGCCCAACAAGCTGAATTCCACCTCTCAAAACTAAGAAGAAACTAGCCTTAACTAGGTCAACCATCGAACATTGCAAACACTCAAAACCCATGTTAAAACAGAAACAACAACAACAATAGCAGCAACCAGAACTAGAAGAACAACAAGAGGAAGGGCAACTTCTAGAACCAGCAAGGCCAAGATAATAAGAAGCAGAATGGTGACAATACAACAACAATAATAGGCAGATACAACCATGTGCCAAATGTGGGAAGAAACATCCAGGTGAATGTCATTTGGGGACAAATCAGTGTTTCATCTATGGACGTCAAGACCACTTTGCTAAGAACTGTGCCAACCAGGCTAATGTTCAAGCTCAGTAGAGAGCTCCTTATGCCTAACTCTATCAAATGCAAGCTACCTTAGAGGGACTGCTGATTAGTCAGGGAAGACTTGAAGCCCCACCTACAAATGCCTGCATTTACACAATGATGAAAGAACAAGTGGCTACTGAAGCCTCTAATGTTGTTACAGGTTACATTTCAAGTCTTTCATTTAATGCACATGTTCTCTTTCATACAGGCGCCACCTATTCATTTGTATCCTTATCATTTGCTAAGAAGTTAGGAACACATTTAGAACCGATGAGATAGGGTTCACTACAATGCAAATCTCCGGGCAAGTGATGATGTCTATGCATTATTTGTGTACCGTTCCTCTATGGATTTCTGAAAGGGAACTCTTTGTCGATCTTATTGTGATCGATATGTATGATTATGGCATGATTCTTGGGATGGATTTTCTAAGTAAGCACAATGCTTTTATCGAGTGCCAAAAATAAAAGGTGATTTTTCATCCAGAAGGTTAACAAAGGTTCATGTTCATAGGTGAATCTAGAAAGAAGCCAAACAAGTTTTTGTCATCCATGAAAGCAAGGAAGTTGTTGGTAAGAGGCTGCATGGGCTATCTGGTGAACATTGTGGATAAAAGTCAATAAGAGAAGGTAAAGATTGAAGATGTGGCAATAGCTTGAGAATTCCCTAAGGTGTTTCCAAATGATCTATCAAGCTTACCCCCAGATATAGAGATCAAATTTGAGATCAAGCTTGCTTTAGGCACCGATCTGATTTCCAAAGCACCATACAAAAGGCCCCAGCAAAATTGAAAGAATTGCACTTTCAACTAAAGAAACTTCTTGATAAAGTTTTTATTCAACCTAGTCATTCACCATGGGGAGCACCAATCTTATTGGTCAAGAAGAAGGATGGTTCTATAAGATTCTACATCGACTATAAAGAGCTGAACAAAGTGACAATCAAGAAAAAGTATTTGTTACCTCGAATCGATGATCTGTTTGATCAACTTAAAGGTGCATCTGTGTTATCAAAGATTGATTTACGGTCAGGATACCATTATTTGAAGATAAAAGAAGGAGATATCCCTAAAACAACCTTTAGATCAAGGTATGGTCACTATAAATTCATGGTTATGCCTTTCGGTCTAAGGAATGCACCTGTATCTTTTATGGATTTGATGAATTGAGTATTCAAGGATTTCATCGATATATTTGCTATTGTGATTGTCTACGATATTCTTGTTTATGTGAATAGTCAGGAAGACCACGCTAAGTATTTGAGGATTGTGTTGAAGACTTTAGAGAGACATGTGTTGCATGCAAAGTTTTCAAAGTGTGAGTTCTGGCTTAACAGAGTATCTTTCTTGGGCCACGCTATATCAAAGGATGAAATAATGGTGGATCCTGCAAAAGTTGAAGCCATTCTTAACTAAAAACAGCTGAAGAATGCAAGTGAGTTAAGGAGTTTCTTGGGTCTAGCTGATTATTATTGAAAATTTGTGGAAGATTTTTCCAAGATAGCTACACCTCTCACAAACTTAACTCACAAAGAAAAGAAGTTTGAATGGTTGGATGCGTGTGAGAAGAGTTTTGAAGAACTGAAGAAAAAGGTTGACTATATCTCGAGTCCTGGCTATTCTTGAAGGGAATGATAGGTTTGTAATTTACAGTGATGCATCTAAGATGGGCCTTGATGTAGTTCTAATGCAAAATAATAGGGTAATTGCCTATGCATCAAGACAATTGAAAGATTATGAGAAGAACTATCCTACTCATGACCTCAAATTGGCAACCATAGTTTTATCACTAAAGATTTGGAGACATTACTTGTATGGGGTTCAATGTAAGATCTTCATTGATCATTAAAGTTTAAAGTACTTCTTCATTCAAAAAGACCTAAATATGAGGCAACGAAATGGTTAGAGCTAGTTAAGGATTATGATTGTGAAATCCTTTATCATCTGATAAAAGGCTAATTGAGTGGCTGATGCTCTAAGTAGGAAGTTGGTTGCAACTTTGATGTCATTACAAGTGATATCTCAGCATTTGAGAAAAGAAATTTTGGACTTTGGTTTAAAGATCATAACGAGACAGCTTTCAACACTAACTCTTACTCCATCATTGTTTGATGAGATTAGGAGTAAGCAAGACGAAGATGTAAGCCTTGCAAGGATTAAGCAAGAAATTGATTAAGGAAAATGTGAAGAGTTTTGTATTGCAGATGGTGAAACTTTATATCTCAAGAACTACTTATGTGTTCTCAATGTTGATAGTTTAAGGGAAAGAATCGTAGCAAAAATTCACAATGCTGCTTACTCAATTCATCTAGGTATGACAAAGATGTGCAACGATCTAAGGGACAGTTTTTGGTAGTTTGGAATGAAACGTGATGTTGCAATGTATGTGAAGAAATGCTTAACATGTCAGCAAGTCAAAGCCAAACACCAAAGACCTGGTAGTGATTTGAAGTCAACTCAAATACCAGAATGGAAATAGAAAGAAATGGAGATGGATTTCATTACTAGTTTGCCCAGGACTATGAATGGATATGATGCCATTTGGGTTGTTATCGACCGACTGATGAAGATGGTGGATTTCATTCCCATTAAGATCACATATTCTATGGAGTGGTTAGCAGAACTTTATTTTAAGGAGATAGTATGACTTCATAGAATCCTTAAGTCTATCATGTTTGATCGTGAGGGCAGGTTCACGTCCAAGTTCTAGAAAAGTGTATAGACTGTGATGGGAACTAAGTTACTTTTCAACATGGCTTTTCATCCTGAGACTGATGGCCAGACAGAGAGGACAAATTTGATCTTAGAAGATATGCGTAGGGCTTGCAGCTTCAATTACAAGACCAGCTAGTGTAAGATATTACCATTAGCGAAATTCACTTAAAACAATAGCTATCAAGTGACGATTGGAATGGCACCTTATAAGGCTCTATATGGACTAAAATGTAGGTCACCTATATGCTGGCATGAAGCTGGTGAAAAGAAAATGATGGAAAGTGATGTTAGTGAGAAGACTGATTTTGTCAACGAGACTTCTAAGATGATAAAGTTGATACGAAAAAGGATAAAGACCGCTCAAAGTCATCAAAAGTGCTACATTGATAAAAAAAGAAGGCCCTTAGAATTCATTGTAGGTGATTCCATATTCCTAAAGATTGTGCCAATGAAAGAAGTTATGAGATTTAGAAGAAAAAGCAAGTTGAGCCCGAGTTTTATTGGATCTTATGAATCGTGAAATGGATAGGCAAGGTAGTCTACCAATTGAGATTGTCATCAGAAATGTCAGATTCATGATGTGTTCCATGTTTCGATGCTCAAGAAGTATGTCCAAGATCCTACACACATCATTAAGCCACAAGTGATTGAAGTAGAGAAAACCTCAATTACGAAGAAAAGCCAGTGGATATTCTAGATCAAAAAACCAAGATCTTGAGGAATAAAGAGATTCCTTTGTTCAAGGTATTATGGCGAAGTTAACAAGTGGAAGATGCTACATGGGAACGTGAAGACAGCTTGAGGGTTAGAAATTTGCAATTGTTTTGAGTTTCAAGGACAAAACTCTTACAAGGTGGAAAGAATTGTAACACTGGCCATTTTTCATGTAACGATTAATGTAGGATATTTAATGATATTAAGTATTTGCTTTATGAAATAATGTTAATGACCATCTTATTTTGAGTATTTTGTCATGTGACAATCATGTGGAATTTATGTGTTTGAGGTGTTCATTCACTTATAATGTGTATATGATAAATATTTAATGTTTTAATTACGTGTAATATTGAATATGGTACTTCGGTAGGCTGATCCTAAGTAATCAGCAGGCCGAAGACTGTTGACGAGAAATCAACAGTTACTCTCCAAAATTGTGGCATGGATGATTTTGTGAGTGGATGAAATATTCTGAGTAATTAGCATATGTTTGGTTTTTTTCCTTATTTTATGAAATAGAATGTTTGACTTTTTATGATGATTAGATTATGATTAGGTTTCCCATTTTGAAAAGGGTGGAATTTGGATAAGTAGAGCAAACTATTTGACTTTCCTCCTTAATTCTCTCCATTCTCCACTTGAATGCTTCCTTGTTTAAAAAAATAATTCCTACAACAAATATAGAGAATTGTTGACCCAACTTATAGCATTTTCATACACGTATATCACTCTCTCTCACAAAATCATTTTCTCTCCTCCCTCTTTCTAAAATTTTCTTAGAGACTCTCCTTTTCTCTCGATGTATTTCTTCCCCTTCTCTCCCTTATTTTTCATGAAATATTGGGTTTTCACTTAGACAAATTCAAGGACTTGAGAAGAATTGTTTTGAGGTAAGAAACTCATTCTAGATTATTGAATTTGTCTATGAATGTTTGTTTGTTGTCAAATGTTAGTATGATATTTATGTATGTGTTATATGAAATTCCTCAAAATTTCATGCCCTTTGGAGTTTTCTATGCTAATATATTGAATTTTTATTCTCTGCCACTCATGATCAGACTGTTGCTGATCATTAGGTTTTACAAAAATGTAGTCTATGTTTGGGGGACAAACAAATTGTGATTGGAATGAAATTTTGCAGAAATATTCACAGGTGATTTGATGAATATTTGTTGAGTTATTGAATTTTCTTTAAGATAGGTCTTTATGGCTGTTAAATCAGTGAATTTTGGACTTCTTGTTTATGTGACCTTTTTATATGGCTAAACGAATTTATTTGACAGTGAGACTTTTTGTAGTACTGTATTTATATGTTTATAGGTTGTCATAAAAATTTTAGGGTTAAAGTAATTTTATTTTAATTATTTGAGTATGATGATTGTATGTTGCTCATTGCCTTAGGTATTCAAAGTTTTTATTGTCTCTAAATTCTAATACATATTTTGAATTGTTGAAAACTTATTTGTAGCTAATTTTTGGATATGTTGTAGTTTTAGGTGTCTACTACGTGTATGATTTTTATGAGATTATTTTCTGACATAGATAATTTATCATATGAATGTTTGTTAGGGTTGCTCACTGTTTTGTGGTTGCTAGCAGTTTTTGTGTTAGGTGTTGTGTAACTTATTTTAATTGTCCAATGAAATTTTTATGGTTAATGAAAAATTAGGGTAATTTATGTATATGTTAATTATGTCCCTGCAAAGTCTCATGGCCAAATGGTGTATGAATTGTAAATAATTAAGCTGTGTATCCTTAAGGGTTGGGCAGGTTGTTGTATTTCAGTTTTATGTGAATGCTTATAAGTTGGTAAAATGTATTTGTATTCTTGTATTTCTTGAGATGGAAATATGAATGATGTTTTATGTTATTAGATGATTTCATGAAAATGAATATTAATTTTGTGTGTGTAAATGAATATATGACATGAACATACCAAGAAGTGAGCACATCAAGATTGCAGCGACATCATCTAAGTAAAGTTTAGTAACCAAGTCAAGTAAATACATTCTTACCTGCAACATGATGAAGTTTATGAAAAGTTTTGATGACTATGATTATGATAATTTCTATGATAATTTTTATAATGTTTTATTATGAAAGTTTTGAGGTACAAGAAGGTTTACGTATGTTTTGATAATGAGGTATTTCAAAATTTAAAATTATATATATGTATATATTTATCACCTAAATAAGTGTTGCACACTCTATGTTTATGTTTATGACGTCCCGCAAGGTTGGACTTATCATGTTTGGTTGGAGATAAGCTATCCCTCTCCTCTCATGGCAGCACGCCTACAATGATGATAATTGTGCAACACTTGGGCCCGTAAAGATAAAACAAATGAAGTTTTAATATGGATAATGCTGATGAGAGATATGTTCTATTTGAAACCATGCCAAGTGCACTTACCAAGATTATGTTAATGATGATTATGACTATGACGTTGCATATAGATACTCATAAAATGTTTTATGTTGTGAAAAAGGAAAGTGTACTTCCTAAGCTTTTGCTTCCTTAGTTATTATCATGTTGTAGATAGAGGTTAAAGGATCTTGGAATAGGTGGAGAGCATGGACAAGTGTGTGAGCTCTGAATGATGGATTGAATACAAAAGAACACCAGGAAAGAGATTTAAAACTTATAAACTATGTTTTTATTTCAATGTATGTTTATTTTCTGCACTATGGTGTTAGAGAGACTTGGTTTAAGTTTTTTGGATTTTTGCAAAAGTTCGGCCTTCTAAACTGGTAAAACAGATTTTAAAGGTTGTTTTAATTTTTATTTAAATCATGGTCTCATTATTTTGGTATTGATAGACTATTTAAGAAGTATATATAATAAGCAGTTTAATAAATGTTTTAGAAAATAAATGTATGGATGCTGGGGATTTGCTTTCCAAATAATGTTTTTAATTTAAATAGTTTATCTTAAATAATGATAACAAGAATAATTGTAACGATATCTGTGATGTCCGTAAGGGGACATTACATAAATAATTTATATTTTTCAAGCCTAAGATGGGCTTACTACTGTACACAAAGATTAATGATAATAACTCTAAAAGACTTAAAACTTCTCACTCTAATAAGACTTATCTTTGGCATTTGCGACTAGGTCATATTAGGTTGAATAGGATTTAAAGGTTGGTAAGAGATGAACCTTTAAGTCATTTAAAAGTGGAATCTATACTGCAATGTGCATCTTGTTTGGAAGGGGTGTAAAATGACCAAAAGACCATTTGGGTCTAAGGGCAATAGGGCTGAGGGGGTTCTAGAACTTGTGTATAGTGATGTTTGTGGACCTATGAACATTCAGGCATGAGGAGAGTATGAGTATTTTGTCACCTTTATTGATGATTACTCAAGGCATGGGTATGTGTACCTAATACAGTACAAAAGCAAAACTTATGATAAGTTTAGAAAGTTTCAGGCTAAAGCGGAAAAGCAATTAGCTAGACCCATAAAGGCACTTCTATCCAATAGAAGTGGTGAATACTTTTCTAATGACTTCTTGGGACACTTATTAGAGAATAGGATTCTATCCCATTTGAATACACCAGGCACTCCATAGTAGAATGGTATAGCTGAGAGAAGGAATAGGACTTTATTGGACATGGTTAGGTCTATCATGAGTTATTCGTCATTGCCTTTGTCCTTTTGGGTATATGCACTACAAACTGCATGTTATCTTTTGAATAATGTGTCTTCAAAATCTGTTCCTAAAAATCCTCATAAGTTGTTGACCAAGAAAAGGACATTCTTATACCATATTCACATATGGAGATGTCTGGCTCATGTCCTATTTAAGGAAACAAATAAGTTGAAAGCATGTTTGGAAGTTTTTATGTTTGTAGGATATCCAATAGGGACTAAAGGGTGTTATTTTTATAACCCAAAGTAAAATTAAGTTGTGGTTTCAACTAATGCAATTTTCCTTGAGGATAATTACACAAACGACTTTAAGCCTCGAAGCAAAGTAGTGCTTGAGGAGCTGGCGAGTGATTCTATCACTCTGGGGGTTCCAAATGAAACCATTCCAATCGGTGTAGAAAAACCAAACAAACCCAAACAACAACTTAAGGGGCTTCGGTGTAATGGGAGGATTGGGTGTCAACCCAAGAGGTAATTGTTCAATGGTGAGGCCTTCTTGGCTGAACCAGATGAACATGACAGGGATCCTTACAGATACGAAGAGGCTATTGAAGATGTTGATTCGAAACTCTAGATCGAGGCCATGAACATAGAGATGAAGTCTATAGAGACTAATCGGGTCTGGGAGCTTGTATCCACTCCTCTCTTTCTCTTATAAAACTCATAGGGTGTAAGTGGATCTATAAGAGGAAGAGAGGAGTGGATGAAAAATTCAAAACCTATAAGGCTAAGTTTGAAGCTAAGAGACAAACACAAAAGGAAGGAATTAATTATGAGGAAACCTTTTCACCTGTAGACATGCTTAAATTCATTTGCATTCTCTTATCCATAGTTGCCACTCTTGAGTATGAGATTTGGTAGATAGAGGTTAAGACATCTTTTCTAATTGGCTATCTTGATGAGTCCTTTTATATGGAACAGCGAAATGGGTTCAAGGCTAAGGGTTAGGAGGGTAAGGTTTGTAGGCTGCTAAAGTCAATTTATGGACTTAAGTAGGCTTCTTGTTTTTGGGACATAAGATTTGATGAAGTTATCAAGACTTATGGGTTCGCACAAAATGTAGACAAACCATGTGTTTACAAACACATTAAAGATGGGAAGGTGGTTTTTCTATTGCTCTCTATAGATGACACTTTGCTAATTAGCAATGACGTTGGGGCATTGTCATCAGTCAAATTATTGTTGATCAAGTAGGTTGACATAAAAGACTTGGATGAGGCTAATTTTGTTCTCAATATCCAGACCTTTTAGGATAGAAAGAATAGAATGATAGCTTTATCTCAAGCGGGCTACATAGATAAGATTCTCAAAAGATTTGTAATGTAGGATTTCAAGAAAGATGGGCAACCATCTAAGTCTAGAATTCTCTTTCTAAGAAAGACTCTCCAAAATCTAATGAAGAAAGAGAATTCATGAAGATGTTGTCTTATGCTTTGGCAGTGGGTAGTCTCATGTTTGCCATGCTTTACACATGACCAGATATTTGTTATGCGCTCAGGATTATAAGTTGATTTCAGTTAGATCCAGGATTGAACCACTAGGTTGCAGTCAAGCATATTTTTAAGTACCTAAGAAGGACTTGAGGGTATAAGTTTGTGTATTTGGGTGAGGATTTGACTCCTCTAGAATACATTGACTTAAATTTATAATCCTGTCTGGATTCAAGATAATCAATTTTAGGTTTTGTGTTTACTCTAGGCAACAGTGCCATTGTTTGGAGAAGTGTTAAGCAAGATTGCACATTGGATTCAATGATAGAAGCCGAGTATGTGGCAACCAGTGATGCTTTAAAAAAAGAAGTATGGCTCTACAAGTGCCTTGGAAATCTTGAGGTAGTTCTTGGTATGGATAAGACGGTATCGTTGTACTGTGATAATAGTGTGGCGGTAACTAATGCTAAGGAACCAAGATTTCACAACAAGAGTAAGCATATTGATCGAAAGTATCATGTGATAAAGGACTTCCTAAAAGGCAGACATATCACTGTATGCAAAATCGCATCCAAAGTTAAGGAATTAAGAGTGAGCACTCTATACCGTGAGTCTCTATGACTCCCTGAGAGCTATTGTTTACAAATCATAAATCTTAGTTTTGGGTTTCTCGATTGATTAGAAGGAGAGTCACTGGAGAAAAGTTATACAACGTGCGCCCACTCGTACTCCAATCATGGATAGAGAATGTTAGACATGTATGCCCTAAGGAGTAAAAATGTAATAAGTTTTTGAAGACATTTTTATCAATAAAGAATTCATTTATTATTCATATACCAAATCTTGTCCTCTTTACGTTCATATTTATGAATGTATGATAAGCAAACAATAGACTGAGACTGTCGGTCTAAACCTTTAAGAATTGGGCATATGATGGACAGATTATGCAGAAGACATGATTCTTAAGGTGACGGTCTAAATTATAAGATCCGCAATCGAGGGAATAAAGTTGGGCGCTTTATTCATGTAAAGATTGTTATGTTGTCTACATCCCTATTAGGAGATGGTTTGTCTTGACCATCGGAGGTGGACTCCGTGAATAGAAACATTGGCACGTTGTCATAGGTGACGATGTGTTGGATCGGGACATAAAGTGAATTGATTTGGATTAATAATTCTGTCTTGGCAAATCGATTCACTTTAGACAATCATTTGTATTGAATCTTAATCCTGAGATGAATAGTGGACCCATTGTCTTGACTTGTGTCTTTTGATGTGCCAAAGGGTGACACCCACGTCTCAATAGTGGTATGCATGCCGGTACATTGGAGGCATGACTCTTGATGACGTAGACCTGTTATTCATAGATATGGAATCCATAGCTCCTCTTTAGGAGT
>CAMOHE010044504.1:8159-43905 GCA_946598075.1 Artocarpus hirsutus
GGCTCTTATTGGTGAACCGTTCCTGTGCCGCCCACTCATCCGTACTGTTCCCTCTGGGGCCCTCTGGGATTTCTTTTGCGTCCCTCGGGTTCGAACCTCAAACCTCCCTTAAGAGGTTCTTATTTCCTTAGCTTAATTGGTACTCGAGAAGGAAATAAGAACCTCTTAAGGGAGGTTTGAGGTTCGAACCCGAAGGACGCGAAAGAAAACCCTGAGGGGCCAGAGGGCCCCAGAGGGGACAGTACGGATGAGTGGGCGGCACGAGAACGGTTCACCAATAAGAGCCACAAGTCCGAGGGCCCCGCAAGATAGGTCCTATGGAGACTTGAGGTGGGGCCCGCGTCGTACGCCACACCGTATTATCGAACCATAAAACCCATGCAATCTGAATCCATTCAAACATTACATAACAATTTTATTTTATTTTTCCTTTTCTTTTCTTTTCTTGGCAACAGAGCTGAATATAAGCAGAAAAGAGAAAAAAAAAAGTTGTTTATGTACAATGAATCCAAAACCGAATGAAAGCTTCAGAACATTAAATGGATTTTCTTTTCGGCAATCGTGCCGTATAAAGCATTCAAGAGAGAGAGTTTTTTCTTTTGCAAACTGATTGTTCACATCTAGGGCCGGCAATACAGGTTGCGACACGACGACACGACACGAATCCGACACGATTTTTCACGGGTTAGTGTCAAAAAATTTGACTACAGGTCATTTTAGTGTCGACCCGAAATTGACCCGTTAAAAAACGGGTCGGGTTCGGGTCAACCCGTCTGACACGAAAATGACCCGTTTCTGACCTGTATTTAATTAATTAAATTTTAAAAAATTAATATTATTTCATATATATAATATAAGCCCTTAAAAGATCAAACTATGTTTCTCTTATCACTCATCTTCTTATTGAAGTGGTACAAAACTCTTCTAATTTTATTTTTTTTTAATATTATATATATTAATGTAGGCGGGTCACAGCCGGGTTACGGGTCAAAATCAGGTTACGGGTTAAAAACGGGTCGCGGGTCGTATTTTTTGACACTGTGCATAAGAAAACGGGTTGACACGGGTCGGGTTAGTGTCAACCCGTATCAAAACAGGTCGGGTTCGGGTTGAGAAATCTCAACCCGTTCGTGTCACAGGTTGGGTTAGTGTCGACCTATTTTTGCAAAAATTAACTCCAACCCAACACGAACCCGACCCGCCAACCTGTTTTGCCACCCCTATTCACATCCAGAACATAAATAAATAGTCCGAAACCAAAATTTTAAGACCTCGTTTGGCAAAGTGGTTCCCACTACAATCTCAGTTATGAACAGTAAAAAGTTCTCACATGCTACAGTAACAAAAAAACAAATTTGCTACAGTAAAAAATTCTCACATGCTGCAGTAAAAGTGGTTCCCACCACTCTCCTAAACACCTTATAAATATTTGTTCTCAAATTTAACAATTTTAAAGAAACCATAGATTGTTAAATTGAGAATTTTTAATAAGAATCACACCTAAAAATTTTTTATTCTCAATGATTTAACATGAAGATGCTCTAAATACCACTTGTTAAAACAAAACTGTGATGAAAACCATCATCACCCAGGATCATTCATGTCAAATCATCAAGAATAGTAATAAGATGCGGAAGCTAACCTGAATCCATTGATTGAATGTGATTCTTGAGTCTTTTGGTTGAGGATCTTCCAAGTCTGGTACGTAAATCCTTCTTCACAGAATGCTTTGTAATCTCTCTGTAGATGGGGAACAGAAAAATAATGTACGTACTGACTTGGGACTACAACCCCTTTATATAATTGCTAAACCCTAGTAATTATCCTTAATTACCAATTTAGCCCATCATAAAATTAGTGATTACCCTTTTGGTCTCTACACATAGGAGGCTCACACTTAATGATGCATTAAAAGCTCAAAACCTAAATTGATCACTTTTAATTGAATAACCTTATCTGATAGCTTTTAATTCATATTTATTTAATATATTAGCCCATATCAACCCATCACCATTCTTTCCACGCCGCGACCTGTCACCATTTCTCAAACATCACAAACTATACCATGTGAGCCCCACATAATTGCTAACATCAAGGCTGTATCGCGTCCATTAGTATAATTAGCAGGGTAATTTTTTTGTCATATATGATATTGAAAATATAGTTGATAAAATGAACTTGGCATTTAGTAGAATATATCATCACTAATTTACCAATAAGATGACCCATAAGAAAATTTTAGAGACGGCATCTAGAAGTTTAAATTGATTCTACTAGTCCACTATATAATACATCAAAAGGGGGACTTATATACGAATTAAGATTCTAGAAATAATTGGTACATCCTTCTAGAACAATCAAAGCCAAAGCGTGATAAAACGGAGGAAAAAACACAGCCATATATTAAACGGTTTTCATAGAAACCAAGTATTAAGAGGTAGTAATGAAATCTTACACGGATTCAATTAAAGAGTAGTGGAGAAACTAAATATTAATTTGGAAAACACTATTTGAAAACAAACTATTCATATTTCGTTAAAGACATGATTCAAAATTGAGAAAGTGAATTTTGGTAATTTTGGTAGGTGTAGCTACGCACGTGCATGCATGACTGGTAAAGGGACTAAAGTTTGGTGAACATCACGTGGGGTTACTATGGCCACAAATTCTTCCAAAGAGCAAACTCCATTACATCATCGTCTCTTATTAGACGGTTGATCTAACTTTTCTTAGGCAAATGTTTTTCGTTTCCATATTGCCTTTAATCAAATAATAAAGTTAATTAAAGTCTTTGTTTATGGGTACAATGCCCATTTGCTTTAAAAATTTTAATAAAAAGTTTGAACATAAATTTAAATTTTTGTAAGAAAAATATGGTTACAAAATTAATTTAAAATATAGTTCAAATCTATGAATCATAAGCTATAAACAGTGCCTAGCATAATCAAGAATTTTTTATTTTTGTTTTTTTTTTTTTTTTTGTTTTGGAACCATAATTTGTTAGAGTTGTGGAATATTGTGTAAGAAAAAATTGCTCTCATTTTTGACAAAGAAATATTGGAGATGGTGGGATATAAGTAACTTATTTCTATGGGAGAAATTACAAAGAAACATAAATATGTTAATTGGAGTACGGGTTAGCTCTATATGTGGTACCTAATTATTGGGTTTCTTTCTTTCTTTCTTTCTTGCTAAGTTAATTGTTGAGTTTATAAAATGTCCGGGAATTGAACCGTTTTCATGTAAAAGAAGTACTTTTGTTTTATTTATTGATAAAAAAAAAAAAGAATGGAAATATAAAGACGTACGGAAAAAAGGAAGGAATCTCTCCACTTTTGGTTATGAGATCAAATCTGAAGCACTGATTATTTAACCAAAATAAGTAATACTAAATGTCCTAAAAGATTTTTTTTTTTTTTTTTACTAAGAAACATTCTATTGGAATTCTCCATTGATTTAAAAAATCACTCATCTGAAGAAAAAAGAAAATATTTACTTTCTCTTATTAACATATTAACTGAATTTTCAGGACAAATGTCAAAGACACTTGACCTATAGTATTATTTAAATCCCCTATAAAGCCATCAGAAACCCTATAAAGCCATCAGAAAAACGTTGTGAGAAAATGTATGGTTCCACTATGGACTGCAATATTCTTTTTTGGTTGAAAAAGTTTGGGTATTTTATTTTACGTCAAATACTTAAACTGGATGCATGCAGGATAGTTTACATGATTGTAAGATATTTCTTTCTAATAAAGCTAAATTGTATATTGGTGCACGACCGTGAATTTTGAGTGTTTGTTAACTTGGATCTTGAAATTTTAATTTTAACAAATAGTATTCTAAATTTTAAAAATTGCAGCAAGTGTGGCCCAACAGCTAATGCATGTTAATTAATGGAGAAAATTGCTCAAGATTTTACATAAATAAACTCGGATCCGTTTGTTTGGAGTGTTGGGTTTAGATTTTGGATTCATAATATTCAGATAGCCCAAATAGCCGTTTGGTCGAAGCAAAATTAAGATAACTGGCAGATTTGAAATCCCATTTGGAGTCCAGAATTTAAGATTTGCCTCCATCAAATTTCACATGATTCAAATCCATGTGCTACAATAACATTTACTTTTTCTCTATCCTATACTTGAGGAAAAAAATGTCAATTTTGTTTATTTACTTGGTAATTTAGATCCTGAAGTTTTAAATTTTAGCATTTTGGATCCTAGTTGCGACATATAGTTAACGTCTTTTATTGATTAGATTTCGTTGTCAAAAGTTATTAAGTTTAAGATTTTAATTAGTGCCAAAATTAAAATTTAGCATGCAACATGCAAATGATTAAAAATTTTGGGTGCATAGTTCAACTTATCCATTTTTATGAAGATGCTTCTCTGATTTAACTGAAATCAACATTACCATTACAGAATAAAAATAGAAGATATCTATTTAAAATTAATTGATTATAATAACTAAACTAGTTAAACCATTGATTCTTTTAAAAATTAAAGAGAATTATTTCGTGCATTTTTTTTTCACCTTCTATCACATATTTTCAATGATGTCATCGCATTTTAGATATTCAAAATTTTATCAATATATTCAATTATTTGTGTTGAAAATTTGTTATAGAAAAAGAAAATGAACAATGAAAACATCCCTTCAGTGTTTTGCTTAACTGTAAATCTACACGTGACTCCACCACAAAGTAATTAAGAGTTTGAATACTGAATCCAAAAAAAAAATGAAATAATTAACAAATATTGATTCACAAGTATTAAAAAAAGGGGAAAAAATCTCATTGACCAAAAGAGAGATAACTTATTTTTTCTTTAGCGGCTTAAATTAGAAAGAGTTAAATTTAGGTAGTCATGGAAAAATAATATACATGGCTCTACAAGCAGGGTTACATCAAAAGTTGAGCAGATATATGACTCTTTAACAGATCAATCCATGTTGAGAATCACAAAGCCCAAAGATAATTAAAAAAAAAAAAACTATGGTCGTCAAAAAACACAACCAAACACTATACAAACGAAACAAATGCACAAATAAAATAAGTCGAGGTCGAAATTGCAAACTAACTCAAACCAAAAGGAGAAAATAAAAGTTCAACAACCATGACAAATATCCTTCTAGTGGAGCAATGACCATCAATGCCAATAAAAAGAGGAAAAAGTCAGGCGCTGATTGAATAGAGATTAATCATCATCGATGCGATGCCGAACCAACACAATTTCACTACTCACGCAAACCAACGAACAGACGGTGGCTAAGAAGACATATAAAGGAAATTCAAAAAAAGAAGCAACATCAAACAGGTTCGGTTGAAGTCATTCAAAATGAATTAAAAAATAATAATAAAGAGGTAAATAGCTGATTTTTGAAATTTTAAAAAATAGTTTTAAAATATTCGAATTAAATTGCATACGGAAAATAAATTATTTCCTTAATAAACATGTTATTAATTACTTTCTTAAGTTTTTCTAAAAATACTATATTTACTACAATTTTTGGGGGAAAAAACGTAAGAAATGGGAGTTCTTTTTAAAGGGCTGAGAATTTAGAGGAATCTGTCTTCGCTGCTTAACAATGTCATATTTTTCTAGTAAATAAATTATTTACTTAATAAACATCTTGTTAATTACTTTCTTAAAACAATTTTCGGGGAAAAAAAACGTAAGAAATGGGAGTTCTTTTTAAAGGGCTTAGAATTTGGAGGAATCTCTCTTCGTTGCTTAACAATGTCATATTTTTCTAGAAAATAAAAAAAAAAATGATGTCCTTTTTTCGCATGCTAGCAGCGACAAAAAAAAAAAGTGGGTTTTGGGGGGTGGGGGTTGGCTTTGGGCACGGCAGATGTGTCCTTCTTTTTTTATAAAAATATTGAAAATAAAGATGTTTAAGAACTAAAGTAAAGAGAAAAAGGAAATTCACCTTAAAAAAAAAGAAAAGAAAAAGGAAATTAGTCAAGAAGAAAGAAAATAAAGGGAACGAGGAGAAAATAATAAAAATATAAGTCTTTTAATTTTAAAATGGGGCACTTATCCTCACGTATATATATCGTCTCTCTCAAATATGACAAAATAATATCCCACAACCATCGCCAACATTATTTCATGTACATTTTTCCTGTAACGTCATTTTGTTATAATGGCAATGTTAATATATATAATCGTAATATATAAATTTCTCTTTTAACATGACGAGCTAGTCATGAGAGAGACGCATATAAAAAAGAATTATAATTCAATCTCGTTTAAGAGCCCTTCGATTTAATGACATGGGAAGGAAAGTCGAAAAGGACTCTGAATGGAGGGTTCCATCTCATTTGTAATTTTTATTTTCTATTTATTTAACGATAAAGAAAAGAAAAGAAAAGAAAAGCAGAAGAAGTTATCTAGCTACCAGTCAATTTATCACAAGACGACACCTCAAAAACATCATAGTCGTAGAAAGAAAATTTTAATAATAATAATATAATAATAAAAGAGTATAGTCTAAGCAGGAAAACAAAGAAAAAATGGATAAGGCATTTATGCTTTTGTCGAAACCAATTAGGCAGTAATCAAACGTCACATTTTGACAGCAGCAGAGCAGCTATTAAAGACTATCTTTAACGAAATATTTTGCCAATATCAACTAAATATTTGTCAAAAAAATATGATCTTGTTCTTTTGCATCCTTCAATGCTAATTCTTTTTTCACATATTAGAATTGAAGTGCAAAATTATAAAAATGAACTTTTGATTGTTAAATTTGAACAGGTTAAACACCACAATGTTATATAACTACAATATAAAAGGGTTAGCACATCGGCTACCACTAATCAAATATTAATGTTATATCTGCAAATAATGTTATAGGACACTGGTAATGTTAAACACCACACACTAATAAATTATGGATCATATAGTATCAGACTCACATGTGAGACGACCCACCCTTCTATTAGTTGTAATATTTAATTAGCATTGGTGATACTCCCAAAAGTTGTTTTTTATATGTAACGTTAAATTTGACACAAGGGCTAAATTTGACACAAACGTTAAATTTGACGCAAAGGAAAACATATATGCTAAAACTGACTCTAAATTTGCCATAATTAGTATGGTTGATTCCATTTTTTTAGTTCCTAAACTGTGGAAAAAAACTTCCGTTTTGATTTATGATAAAAATTCATTGTCCCAAATTAGATCTTTTTATCTATCCAAGCTAAGATAGTTCAAGCCCACAGAATAAAAAACATTCATTGCATATTCTCCTTTGAGTTCCAAATTTTATCAGCCAAACAATTCACAATTATTAATCTAAAAAGAAAATGCATTTTCTCATCGAGTGAAAGAAAAAAAATTTTCTTCCCTTTTTTGGGTGGGTGCTTAAAAAAAGGTTCAAATTAGGTAGCCACGAGGCTAGAGTTGGTTGTAGCTGCCAGCCAATCTTTTCTCGTAACTGCCATACAAATATAAATTTTGTGAATGCCATAATTACTTTACATGTAAATAAATACCCTTTACACCGTCACTGCTTAAAAAACGCAACACACTCTTTCACTCTTATCCCTTATAATCTCCAAAGCCAAAACTGTTTCAGTGTCATTTCATATACGTACAAGAAAACGTACCATATTTTCAGGCCATTATAACGCCACACAAAAATAACCAATATTGATGGCTCCTACAACTCTCACGGCTCTAGTTGAGGAAAAAACCCTTCAGGCCAGCTTCGTCCGGGATGAAGATGAGCGTCCAAAAGTGGCCTACAACGACTTCAGCACCGCGATTCCTGTCATTTCCCTGGCGGGGATCGACGAGGTGGAAGGTCGTCGGGCTGAGATTTGCAAGAAGATAGTGGAGGCTTGCGAGGACTGGGGTATCTTCCAAATTGTTGATCACGGCGTTGATTCCACACTCGTCTCTAATATGGCTCGTCTTGCTCATGAGTTCTTCGCTTTGCCTCCCGAGGAGAAGCTCCGGTTCGATATGTCCGGCGGCAAAAAGGGTGGTTTCATTGTCTCCAGCCACCTTCAGGTAAAAAGAAAAGGAAGAAGAACTTGTTTTACACTTTTTTTTTTTCTACATCAACATAAAAGTTCATATAGCTAAACACAATATGGATATATGTGGAGGTGAATGTTTTCTTTATGAATCGTCAGATTTTCATAATATTTTAAATATTTCCATACTAATAGGGCCTCCATGGCCTAGCCGTCAACAAATTAACGCAGTTTCTCCAAATACTCATTTATATAATATTTTTTTAAACATTAAAACGTGGTATTACGGTTTCAAATCATATCATAATCAAACAGTACGTAAATCTAACGCTCAGTAATACTGCAGGGAGAAGCTGTAAATGATTGGCGTGAGATAGTGACATACTTCTCGTACCCGCTCCACCAAAGGGACTACTCTCGGTGGCCCGACAAGCCAGAGGGTTGGACCGCGGTGACAGAGCAGTATAGCGAAAAGCTTATGAATCTTGCTTGCAAGCTGTTGGAAGTGTTGTCAGAAGCCATGGGTTTAGAGAAGGAGGCTTTAACCAAGGCTTGTGTGGACATGGACCAAAAAGTGGTGGTCAATTACTATCCAAAGTGTCCCCAACCGGACCTCACTCTTGGCCTCAAACGCCACACAGATCCAGGAACCATCACACTTCTTCTTCAGGACCAAGTTGGTGGGCTCCAGGCCACTAGAGATGGAGGGAAGACTTGGATCACCGTTCAACCTGTTGAAGGTGCTTTTGTGGTTAACCTTGGTGATCATGGTCATGTGAGTATGGACTTTTAAATCTATGTAATAGTTTTGTTTCAAACTAATATATATTGATCTTTATTTGGTCAAGATTAATGCTAAATTTTCAAGCCTTTAGAATTGTGTCAACCGAATTTTCTAATTTGGAGTTCAGACGTTTGACAGTTTGGTGATGCTACATGTAAGACAAGTTAAATGATGGTTGGGATAAGGGATGTGGCTCTAGAAATATTCAAATCAAGTTTTTTCATAAACGTGAAACATAGTTCTAGAACTATTATGTATTGTATCAATAACTTGTACTTTTGCTCGAGCGTCTAAAAAATGGGTTTTATGGATGTTATGTATTTTGAACCGAGTCGACAGATCATATCACAAAACCAATATTTAGTTGCACATATATATAAAGATCTACTATTCATAGGCCCTACTAAACATTAAAATTTATAAAGTGTTTGATAAGTGTGGTTAGAACTAAAACTTTTGAACTGAAAACTATAACATGTGAGAATTTATATTATAGTTCACTTTTTCTAATCACTGTAACATATGAAAGCTTTACATGTAGCAACTATAAGCTTTGGTTAGAACTGATTTTGTCGAACATTCTTTTAATCTCATTAGCCTCCACCGACCAAAAGAAAAAAACTGGCCTCGTTGCTGAATATAGTGCATTAGTACCTATTTTCTTGTGATTCTCAACATGCCATGAGGGCACCATACCCAAATATGTAAAAGTTGCTAAAGAATGTTACAATTTGATGATTTTCTTTGAGCTAATTAATTATATGTTATAAAACCTTTTATTTAATAGTTTTTGTGATTAAATTGAGCAGTATCTAAGCAATGGAAGGTTCAAGAATGCTGATCACCAAGCAGTGGTGAACTCAAACCATAGCAGATTGTCCATAGCCACTTTCCAGAACCCTGCCCCAGAGGCAATAGTGTACCCATTGAAGATAAGAGAAGGAGAGAAGTCTATTCTAGAAGAGCCCATCACTTTTGCAGAGATGTACAGGAGGAAAATGAGCAAGGATCTTGAGCTTGCCAGGCTCAAAAAGCTTGCCAAGGAAAAGAAATTGCAAGAGTTGGAGAAGGCCAAACTTGAACCCAAACCTCTTGAGCAGATTCTTGCTTAAAAGTCAACACATCGAAAATTTTCAATCACAGACGTTCGTTGTAGCCCACCACTTGCATCACTCCATTTTTATTAGTTTATGCTATATATATATATATATATTGCAATATACATGGTCTTGTCTGTTATTGGTCTGTCTTTACATTACTCCTTGAGCTTGGTTATGTATCTAGGGTGCATGTGTTTGAGAATAGCTATTGTGATTGTAAGAATAAGCTTTTTTTGGGGGGCTTAAAAACAAGAATTAAGTGATGTAATTAGTGTTATTATAACACTTGAAAAGCCAGCTTAAAAAAATGGTCTTTAAAAAACCAAGTTCGAGACATTTATTACAAAATGTTCTATTTCCTTGATGGTATCCTTATTCAACCTGATGGGATTGGTTGGGATTTTTTACACTCTCATGGTGGCTCCCACCACTATATAGAATAGAAATTAGGTCAATCCCTCTAGGTTTGGTTGAGTAGGATGTTTCTTTTGAGAAACTCTTTTAAAACCGGTCAGATTATTAATGGCTTGTTTGGTGTATAGGTTTAAAATTATGTGGTTTAAAACTTTATGGTTTGAACTATAGAATCTAAGCTGTGGTTTTAAACTGACGTTTAAAATGTAAAGATATAAGACAAGAATATCAAGTTTAAAACAAGAACAAACGTTTAAAAAAATATGGTTTATGAAAAGAAAACGAAAATATGAATGGTTTTACCATAAAAATGGTTTAAACCATGTAAACTTGTGAGGACAAAGTTAGAATTTGAGAGTTTAGACTGTTTTAAAACTGCATTTATGGTTTAAACTGGCTTCAATTATCACTCCATTAAATACTAATTTGAACTATCTATATAGTTTAAACTGACTTATATCTACATACTAAACGCCATATAACCTTTCCTCCCACATAAGATGGGTCTCCTCTTATGAGCTGCAGGTGAAAGGACTCACATGTGAGACGTATCTTGTACGAGAGGAAGGGACAATAGTCTTGTTGGTCTAAATCTTCCCAGTCATAGGTTGGCAACACTCTCATTCATTATCCATCTATGAAGGTAGGTCTCGCCAATATATAGACGAGAATCCACTTCAATCCCTTCGGGTTGATCAGGAGGATGCTTCTTTTCGTATGCCTCTTTTTTTAAACCTGTCAGACTACTAACCCTTCCTCTCATATAATTTTTTAGACTGTCAGACTACCAACCCTTCCTCTCATGTAAGAAGTCTTCCCTCTTATGGGCCGCATGTAGGACCCGCAGATGGGAGTTACCTTGGGGAAGGGACAATAGTCCTATTGGGCCAAATATTGGTGCTCCTCGTGGTGATGGGGTTGCAACATTCCCCCTGAAGCAAGTACAATAGCGGTTTCACGTCAAAACCTTTATGATCGTACCAAACATGTCCATATTTTAAATGCTCTTAAATCAGACAACATACCACACGAACATTTATACAAAAGTTCCATATACGTGCAACAAGAGACTGGTTGATTACGAAAGCGGGATCTAAAAAAAATAAAAAAAAAAAGATTATTAACACTGATGACTCTTAAATGATAAAGTCTCTTTTATTTTACACTTTAAAATTTAAAAATTACCACTTTAATCTATAAACTTTTAAAACTCTTCATTTTGTCTCTAAATTTTAAAATCATTATTCTATCCCTAAACTTTCAAAGCTTTTCATTGTCTTCTAAATTTTTAATTTTTCATTCAAATAGGAACTAAGCCTACGTAATTTACACACGAGTCACCTATAAGGGCAAAAATAAGATATTATTACTTCTAAGTTTTATTTTCCATTTATGGATCACTTGACGTATTTTTTTTTTTATCAGAACCCTCATTTAGAAAGGGTTTGCATACACGTTTCTCCTCATTTTCAATATGTAACTCATTTAATTAGTCAATACTGATTGCCGGTATCTGAATTTACATGCTAAAGAAGATGAGTTAGGAATTAAAGATGAATAAATATTGGCAAACATTATCGAGAAGAAATATGCATACAGACCCTTTTTAAATGAGAACATGTAAAAAAAAGTTAAATAATAGTGCAAAAATGAAACACAACTTGAGAGTGATAAAATCTCATTTTTGCCCTTATAGGTGACCCAATCACGTAGGCTTAATTCTATTTATTTGTTCGATCGCCCAAGATGTTTCTTCTTAAAATGGCAGTTGTTTTTAGTATAAAAAGGTTGTCGTATCCATATAAAGGTGAAAATTTATAACTCGGGAGATTGTTAAAAATAAATGTTCAAAAAGGCAAGCAATTTTTCAAAATAAAGTTTAAAATAAAAGAAATATTTTTGTGATTTTTTTCTTTACTACAAAATTTAAAACATATAATTAAAATGGTAAAGCTTTGAGAATCCTTTGCATGTTTCACAACTAGTGTGGAAATTTTAACTCTAATTAATAATCATCTAAAGTATTTGATTTATTATATCTTTTATCGTTAATTGCAAGCACTTTTACTAATTTTATAAGTCAACCGATAACAACAATATAGCAAGCCAAAATGCAGTAAGGGTCTTTCCATAAAAGTAGCAAAATAATTACCCCTCACTAATGATTAGGTGCACTAATTATGAAAATTATAACCGCTATCACTACAATTATAATTAACATAATTTTAAGATAGAAAAGATAATAACAAATCAAAATTAAAATATTTTAATGGAATAAATTATTGTGTTAATTTTGAAAGCATCTCAACTTATTAAATGGTTTAAGAATACACGATGCCATTCTCTATCGATAATAAATCAAGAATTACTAAGTATTTAATGTGCCAGTTTGTGTGTATAATGCAGCAGAAACTCAATTTAATAAAACGAGCATAACTTTAGTATTATTAATATTAATTATGCAACATAATTAAATTACATAAGGAAAGTATGACTAAATTTATGCAAGAATTGGGCAGCATAACAACATTAATAATAATTTTTAAAAACATAAAAATATAATTTATTCCACAAAATATAATCATTACAAAGCAGATATAGAGTTAAAATCTATACCAAAATACTATGCATATAAGATCATCTTTCTACCTCACCAGACTCTCTACACTAATTTAGACATTATTTTATCTAAGAGGAAATTGTTGAGTCTAACTTAGCAGCAAAAGAAAAGGGGAAGAAAGAAGATGAAGGCCCGAAGGCCATGGGATGTACATGAGGGGAGCAATGCATGGTATTTATAATAAATGTAATTCACTCTTTACCATTTTTTATTATTTTTTATTGATATATTATTATTATTTAACTATTTTTATTTTTAATTATTTTTTAATCAAACCTGCCCCTCCCATGAGAGTCTCGTGAACTTTTTTTTTTCTTTTTCTTTTTTTTTTTCACACTGATACGGGAAGGCAGTGAGTTTTTGGCTTGGTAATCCTATGCATCGCAAAGGTCGGCAGCATGCAAATGGGGAGATCTGGCGCGTTGAAATCGCGATCCAATGGTCAAATTTTGAGGTGAAAAGATAGACCAGTGGGACTGCATGGGACCAGGAATAGCAACCATGCGATGGGTTTTGGTCAGCGGAACGAATGGCTGGAAGGAAGCGCAAAATGGACATGCCTGCATAAGATTCGATGTGCCCGAGATGCGTCCAGCTCGTATGGGCGTGTCTGCACATGCCAATCACAGATTGACACATGGAAGGCACTGTTAAGACGAGGCTGACTAAAGGCTGCATCTGACATGCGAACGGCTTGGATCATTTCGGCAGCGTGATCGACTGACAATAATGCTCCACGTGTCTAGCCAATTCAAATTTTTAATTCCTTTTTCATGCATTTGATATCCGATTTTGTCTTTTTTGCACCGTTTTGCTCTATTTTTTCTTCAAATTTCAAATTTAAAATTCACAAATGCACTAAAATTAATTATTTTACAAACATAATATTATAATAATATTAAAAATAATTATTTTACATATAAAACACACAAAATTAATTACAAATTTTTAAAATTTTCAGTCTCTTTCGGTTCGATACAAATATGGTTTTTAAAACTTGAAAATATTTTTAAAACTTACTAAACACATTAAAACTCAAAATAAAATAACTGCATGCTATTCTACGGTTTTGACTATTTACAAACTCAAAACATATTTACTAAACATATTAAAACTCAAAATAAAATAACTACATGTTATTTTATGGTTTTGACTATTTACGAACTAAACACATATTTAACACACTGAAATGACTTTAAAAATTACCAAAGATATTATTAAACATAAAAAACACATTAAAAACGCGTTTTTAAACATATTTTTATACTAAGACAATAAATACTTATTAATACAAAAATACTATTAATTAGAGGATTTAATTAGAAATAAAAGTATAAAGAAATAATTTTAAGCCTTAAAAAATGTACACTTTTACAGTCTTATTAGTATTTTAACAAAAAATCAAAAAATAGAAAACAAAATAAGAAGCTTTGAAACAAAGACAAAATGATGATTTTTAAAATTCAAAAGGCAAAATGAGGAGTTTTCAAGAGATAAACTAGTGATTTTTGAAGTTCATAAGGTAAACTGGTGATTTTTAAAGTTCAAGGGGTAAAGTAAGGGAGACCCTAAAGTTTAGAGGGAATTAGTATTAATAACCTAAAAAAAGAGAATGGGGCAAATACATAACCAGCCTTGTGAGGAGAGAGAAAGTCATGGAGCATTTTTGTTGGGATTTGTGCTAGCAATTCTCTCTTTCTAATCCTCTCAAATCACTGCTTGACATGTGAAATCCACTTACGTATATCAGTGGAGTGGATTCTAAGTGTCAGATAGTACATAGAGAGAGTGTAAAAAAGAGTAAAAACGAGAATGCAACTAGCACTTGCCTTTGTTTGGAATTCTAAAACCGCTTTTCACTGCATCACCCAGTTACTGACCTTGTATTTTTGTCCATGACAGAGATGGTGGTGAGAACTTTTTTTCTTTTTTTCCTATTTGAGGCATAGGATCTCAATATTGGCAAGTTTTCTTTTAATGTTTGATTTGGTCTCCATCCACATTGAGGCTGATTTTGTGGGATTCAGTCTGATTTGTTTGCCTTTGAAGATTATTGACTATTTTCGTTGGCAGTTAACTCCATTGTTGCTTGTAATTGTATTCATAAAGGGCTAATTATTTTTTTTCTCTTGGATTGTAAATGTAGCTATGTTGTCGAACTATTTTAAATTTTTGTTTTCTTTTCTTTTTCTTGTTTGTTTGATTTCTTTATCTTTATAGTGCAGTATAGGGGTGTTTATCTGTCGATTTTGAGAAAGCAAAACCGAGAGTCAAGCAAATGACAGGGAGTTGGTCGGTTTTCGACCATCGGTCAGTTTCAATCGGTTTTCGACAAAAGCAACCATCCAAGATACTAATAGTAATTTGACATTTGAAGAACAATGACATGGTCTTTATTTAGTCTAAACTTAATGTATTAAAGAAATCTAAAACGACATCATGAGATCAATATTGTATGAGTTAAATAATGAGGAATTTTTATAAATGTTATTTTTTAAGATTTACTTCTTATAAATGTCACACATGTTCTTTTATGACATAACTTAACATATAATATGAATGGTAGTGTAGCATAAATAAACATAACTTTTTAAAATGTGGCATAAAATGTAATTTTCTCTTAAATAATCTGACAAAGACTCTTTTAAAATATAAAAGTTTTACTTTTTATTCATATATTAATATATGAATATATAAAAATATTAATAATTTTTGAAAGGTTCGGTCAGTCAATCTTCGCCTGACCAAAAAAAGCTGTCCTGGAAACCAATCACTGACTTTTTATGGGCGATCGGTTTCTAACCGACTCAGTTGGTTTTTGCCTTTAAACCAATTTCGTCGATTTTTCAATCATTTTCAGTTTTTGTTTTCTTGGACAGGCGTATTGGGCAATTATGTTGGGTTGTGCTGTCGTACACATGTGTTTGTTTAGTGACATGTCAATGGTGCTTTTCCTCTAATTCAATGCCCGAATGTTTCCTGTTGTTTTAGGTGTCGAAGGTCATGTCTCTGCTAGGGACGGAGGCCAAGAGACTCTAGGGGGCACTCAAGCCCCCGCCACCCACCCACCCCCAAAACACCATAGTTCAATATATATAACTTTATACATTATAGTGCCCGACTAAAAATCCTAGCTCTGTAACTGGTCTCTGCTAGAAGTTTTGTCATTGTTGTTTATCATCGTTTTCTTCCTTTTTATTTTGTTTGCTTTGGGTTTGTTATTACAATGGTTTGTAAGATCTCAACTTGTTTTTCTTTTTATTTAGTGTTTGGTTTGCTATATTTTGTTTCTTAGTGGTTTTCGTCGTAGATCTTAAAATCGACTCATTGGATATTTACATCATGAGAGAGGATGGTAGAGGATCTATTGAAAGGGTACAAAAAGATTTACTTGATTACTTCCCGCACAAAATTCGTAATAATACTGACTAAAAGTTTGTGTCAAAACACTGTCAGGCAACGTATTACCAGTTTGAATTCGAAAGTTCAATGTGTAAACGCTATAGCAATTGAGAAAATATTAATCTAACAAAACTTGTTTAAAGTGGAATAAGTTAGACTAAACTGGTGTTTTCAAACAAGCTAATAGTCTTTGGTGACAAGACAGAACAATAGTGTCTAAAAAGTTTTCGTCAAAACGTAGCAGACAACATAGTGTTTAGTGACAATGGACAGTATGTTGTGGCTAAAAGGAAAATTTTGAGTTGTGATGGCTTAAAGTTTTGTTCCTGACAATGCATATTCCTGTGGTAAATTCACATTTTATATTACATATGCACAACCTTTAGATAAGGCTTTATGTCTGCAAGGTTTTGGAAGGATTGAAGAAAAATGTTTGTTGAAATCAAAATGCGAGGCTGGTTGCAATTGGTCCCAGCGGGAGTGCTCGAAATGCTTAGTGTTGAAGCTGCCGTTGGAGATGGACTGGGTTTTATTGGGGGTAGGCACACTGGTTAGGTAAATTGAGGGCACTTTTCTTATTTATTTTTATTGTTATTTAGTTTTATTTATGTTTTTATATGAATTAATTTTATGAATTTTATGCGATAAAGATTTTAATTATGTGATCTTATATTGAATATGATGAAGGTTGATATTTACATACTTATACCTTATAGTTTCAACTTTTTCTTAATTTATCTTTTTACTTATAGTTTCAACTTTTTCTTAATTTATCTTTTTACTTATAGAAACTTATACAAATGTACATTTAAGATTTGGAAAATATATTTTAATTTCATTCCAAACATGTTTTTGAAAAAAAAATTGACAAAAAGAAAAAAGAAAATATATAGTTTAACTAGTTTCAAAAAATATTTTAAGAAAATTTTTATATTTTTCTTCAAATGTATTAGGGGTTGAAGAAATGTTATTCTTATAAACGAATCACATTTTTAAGTGGCTTTGATTTTTTTAAATATATAAAATATATGTTTGATATTATTTAAGGGTTTTTTCTTTTCATTTTCTTTTTGGTACAAAAATATGTAAGTGATGAAATTGAAATATATTTCCCAAATGTGTAAGATGTCTTCGTAGTTTTCAAAAAGTGAGGAATGAATTAAGAAACAGGTGAAACTATGAGATATATTTATGTCACTATCTCATTCTTTGATTCGAGATTTTTTAAACTCAATTTAATTTTTATTGATATTAATAATAAATTAATTTAATAATTTTTGATTAATTTAATAATTTTTGACTATGTAATATGAGGATGCTTATGTATAATTGTGATGATGATACTTACGTGTTGGTGAAATTTTTGTTATTTTAGAATTTGATGGAGATTTTATGTGTGTACGATAATTGTGGTGATGAAAATCTGATGGGGAAAATAATAATATTTATGTGTTGATTTTCTTAAAAAATATATGGATAAGGACATTAAAAAAATATTGATGGTGATGATGATGGATTTGTATATATAATGGATTTGCAAAGAAACATGACTGGTTCTTGTCGTGTGTGTATTATAACACTTTTTTAAACTATAAATTTAAAAAAGAAATACATTTTATCTTTTTTTAAAATGAATTTTAACGACGAACTTTCTTTGTTAAAAGGCTTTCACATTCGCGACGAAAAGATATGCAATTGCTAAAGATTTTTAAAGCATTTTCAATACAATTCGAAATTATTGTGCCAATATTAAATTTGTGCATTTGATTAGGAAAATCATCTGTATCATGATATTTTATTCTTGGTGTTAAATTTAATATATGTTATATTTAGTGAACATTTTGGCATTTTTTATAGCTTATGCCAAATTTTGATACTAATTTGCTATTGCTTCCTTTATCTTTTTTATTTAATCATTACAACATTAATATTTTAAAATAACTTAATGAATAAATGTTTATTTTTATAACTTTAGAAACTTAATGATTATGATAAAAAGTAGATATAGAAATTAAAATAGCACTTTGTATTAAAACAAAAATAATATATTAAATATGCTACTTTTACAGTAATTTCAGCCTTAGCATTTGTCTTAGCATTTGTATTAGAGACGGTCTTCGCTTACAAATTTTATCAACGAGTAATTCCAGCAGCAATAAAATAGTAGCTAAAGATAATTAGAGATGACTTTTCGACTTTCAAGGACGACATAAAAAAAAAAGGTTTTTCTTTTTCAGTCAGATATTGCAGAATTCTTTGCACTTTGGGCAGGATTTTCTTTCCCAAAGGTTTCTGTTTACATTCTGTGGAGACGAGTGCAATACACATTATAACAGATATTGTTCGTCTGTTACAACTGGCTGAATTTGGTCCTTGCTACCTTGTTCCACGTTTTGGGAAAACGCGATAGCCTACATTGTAGCTACCAAATATTGTTTTAGCTCTTTTATTCGTTTATGTTGATGCTATGTTCCTGTTTGTATTATCTTAAGTTGTTACTTGTAAGATTAGATATATGAATACCATTTCCTATTCATATATATAACGTTGGGAACTTGAGAAGATATTATTGCAACTAAAGGCTTCAACCATTTATCCAAAAAAGAACACGAGTTTTTAGGGAATAGAGTTTAATAAGATACTACAGCCTGTTTTAAAAGAAAAATATCAATAAATATTTGAAGATGTACAATTCTTTTTCTTTTTTATTTATATATATTTGATATTTTATCGGATGCTAAATACTAGGAGAACAAATTGACGAGAATCAATATATGTTGTTTCATTTTCCTGTCTCGTTAGTTGTCCCCCTATTTAAATTTTAACACCTTGTGAATTGCTTAAGTATTTTTAGTATCTTGTTTCAATTTATGTGGTCAGATTCTTAAATTTAGATAACATAAAAAATAAATAATGAAAGGACGGTAATCGAGATAGGAAAATGGGGACTACAGATCTGAATTAACTATAACTTTTTGTAATAAAGACAATATTATAAGAAAAGTATATAAAAAAAATCCATTCAATTAAAAGATGTTGGTAACCAAAAATAGAATAAGAAATACACAAATATTAGAATTTAGATGAGTGCCATATGTATGACGATAAATATAACAGAGAAAATTGCTTATATTTTTATTCTACAATACCATATTCTTGTAAATAAGTAAAGTAAAAGAGATATTTATTGCATGGACCATTAGTTTGCAAAATACTATATTCTTGTAAATGTACAAGGAAAAAGTGAAAACACATTTTTTCTAAGAAAAAAGCAGCCCTTCACACGAATTCCCTTTTTTTAACCCTTCTCTTTATCTACTTTTCTCTCAAGGAATCTCCCCATGTCTTTGGAAGAGTCAACGAAACATTTAAATAAATATTTCCACTTAGCACTGATATATAGTTGAGACAAACACACAAGCGCAAGATCTAAGTATTTTAGTTATTATTTCGAACACCCCCATTATACATTGTATTTCTTTCTTTTGTTGTTTAAAAAAAGAAAAATAAATAAATAAAATTAGGTGACTTAAGAAAAGTATAGTCATGGTGTCAACCAAATTGTACTTGTAGCCGTAAGCCAAACCTCTCTCAAAAATATAATTTTTTTATTTCCATCAAGTTAAACCTCACTACTTAAATTATAGTCTAGGACTTAATGTTTTCTAAATAACGGGTTTTAACCTAATGACGTTATATAGCGATGCTCTAACCACAATATAATTTTTTTTTTTTCCTTTTGTTTGACGAAACTACAATCACAGACTACGTGTATTTAGGATGAAATACCCTATATATAGCTAGGAATGTAACTCCTTCAAAGCGCGACACAATCTTCCCATCATTCATATACACAAAGAAGAAAACGTACCACATTTTTTGGGCAATAAAAACACCACATAGAAATAACCAACAACGGCTCCTTCAACTCTCACGGCTCTGGTTGAGGAAAAAACCCTTGAGGCCAGCTTCGTCCGGGATGAAGATGAGCGTCCAAAAGTGGCCTACAACGACTTCAGCACCGCGATTCCTGTCATTTCCCTAGCGGGGATCGACGAGGTAGTAGGTCGTCGGGCGGAGATTTGCAAGAAGATAGTGGAGGCTTGCGAGGACTGGGATATCTTCGAGGTTGTTGATCATGGCATTGATTCCACACTCATCTCTAACATGACTCGTCTTGCTCGCGAGTTCTTCGCCTTGCCTCCCGAAGAGAAGCTCTGTTTCAGTATGTCTGATGGAAAAAAAGGCGGTTTCCTTGTCTCCAGCCACTTGCAGGTAAAAAAAAATCCCCAAATTTCTTCCATATTTTTGTCTATATATATACATGTCAACATCAAAGTAAGTTTATACACTCTGCATGGCAAAATGTGATCAACCTTTTGTCTTAAACTGTTATATTTTTATCAAATAACTATAAGTGATTTTATAGTTATAAAATCCTTGTGACATGGTTTCTCCATATACTCCTAAACAGGAAACAGGAGCGGAGCTGCACATGAATGAAAATGAATGGTTGCTTCATAAATTTTTGCCATTTAATATTGTATATAAAATTTTAATAAAATTATATTCCGTCTCTCTTGAAATTATATTCTACTCTTTTGAAATTATAATTTGTCTCTATAAAACTTCTATAATTTTTTCATTTAATTTTTCTTAATAAATATTAATATATGTTTAAATATTAATATATGTTTTATCTACTGATTAATTTTTTTGACTCTGCTCCTAAGTGGTATAATCTCAAAGACCTTCTTTGTAAAAATCAAAAAGGTCTTTTTTTCTCTAATTTCACCTTCTAAGATAGTCATTCTGACAAATTCCTATCGAAAAAGAGCATGTAAATTATCGGACGCTCTGCAGGGTGAACCCGTGAATGATTGGCGTGAAATGATGACATACTTCTCGCACCCGCTCCGCCAGAGGGACTACTCGCGGTGGCCCAACAAGCCAAAGGGTTGGACGGCGGTGACGGAGCAGTATAGCGAGAAGCTTATGAATCTTGCTTGCAAGCTGTTGGAAGTGTTGTCAGAAGCCATGGGATTAGAGAAGGAGGCTTTAACCAAGGCTTGTGTGGACATGGACCAAAAAGTGGTGGTCAATTACTATCCAAAGTGTCCCCAACCGGACCTCACTCTTGGCCTCAAACGCCACACAGATCCAGGACGCATCACACTTCTTCTTCAGGACCAAGTCGGTGGGCTCCAGGCCACTAGAGATGGAGGGAAGACCTGGATCACCGTTCAACCTGTTGAAGGTGCCTTTGTGGTCAACCTTGGGGATCATGGTCATGTTAGTATGGACTAAAAATCTAATTTAACAATTTGTTTTTTGTTTATATATTAAGTGCCATATATATTGGTATTCATTAGGTCAAGATAATTAAGACCCATTTTCAATCTTTTAGAATTGAATGCAACTTTCAAATTTAGTTCAGACGTTGACAGTTTGGTGTACAAGAGAAATTAAATGATGTTGGGATAAAAGTGGCTAGAAATATTCAAGTCGGATGCGTTCATGCACATATAAAACTTCAGAAAACAATTTTATGATAGAGTTAAAAAAAAAAAATCTTATTCGGATCCCATAATCAGTACTTTTATTTGTATAAAAATAATGGTGAAATGATAAAAATCTCACGATTTATAACTATTTATTTGTACTGGCCACAATATTCTAATATGCATGATGAGGGCACCAAGTACATAATATGTAAAAGTTGTTAAAGAAATCTTACAATTTGGTGATTAAAATTGGGCTAATCATATGTTATATGATCAATTTAGTTAATCATTATTGTGATTGTGATCAATTGAGCAGTATCTGAGCAATGGAAGGTTCAAGAATGCTGATCACCAAGCAGTGGTGAACTCAAATCATAGGAGATTGTCCATAGCCACTTCCCAAAGCCCTGCCCCAGAGGCAATAGTGTACCCACTGAAGATCAGAGAAGGAGAAAAGCCTATTGTAGAAGAGCCCATCACATTTGCAGAGATGTACAGGAGGAAAATGAGCAACGCTCTTGAGCTTGCCAGGCTAAAAAAGCTTTCCAAGGAGAAGCAATTGCAAGACAACAGCCCAACCCAAGCCAACCTTCAATCCAAGCCTCTCGAGCAGATTCTTGCTTAACAGACAACGTGGAAAATAATTAAATCACAGCCGTTGGTTGTTGCCCGTTACATTATCACAGCCGTCCACTTTTACATTATGCAATATTATTATTGATGTTATTTGTTCTGCTTTTACTCCTCAAAAAAATTGGTTCACAGTTGCAATGTTGTTTAGAAGCAAGGTTTACTTGTCGTGCCTTCTATTAAATTGTTGACCTTTCTAGTCTTTATTACGAATGGTGCTTCTCTAATGGATATTCCGAGTGCACGCTTTTAAACTATTAAATTTTGTTAAAATCTTTTTTTTTTTTTTAAGATCTCAGATTGAAAAACAGACACCTCCTGATTGGTAACCTTTTCAGTGCCTTCTGGAGAAGTCTCTTTTTTCAGTGTACTCTTTTCTTTAGGGGATATCCTGGGTTGGCAACAAAAGAAGTTTTTTGTGTCTAAAAAACCATGCAGGATCCTTCCAGTCTACGGTCCGATTACAAGCTACACTAGATAGAGATGTCATTTGGTTATGCAGAGATGATAAAAACAGATTATCAACAACAATTGTTTATCATATGATAAAATAAATATGACGACAAATACTGAATAATGATATGACAAATATTATAGCGAGACAAGATCAAGAGAAAATATATCAAAAGATGATATATAATGCCCGGCACAATATCTGATAGACTTTGGGGAAAATGAAAAGGGAAATGATTGTAGGCTTTGCACCGCACCAACTCTATAATACTATGAAGCCTGTGGGTCCCACCAGTAGCTCATCCTCTCCCTATGGGAAGTTACTGCGGTGCCCTATAGTAGCACTCGAATGCAAATACCAAGAACCAATGAGACTAAGGTCAAAAGATCGAATAGAAAAGTACAGGTCTCACATCAAATTAGGATCTAAAATAATAATTTTGAAGTCGGAGTGTGTTATCTTAATTGACCTAAGATTTAAGAACGGAATACAATTCAAAAAACAAAAGATTTTGCAAATGGAACGATGTTATGGAAACTCCGAGTTTACAAACAAGATTCTTGAACTAAGTTAAGTTGTTGTCTACTTTCTATTCTATTGATCCTATTTTTCATTTTGCTTTTTTATACTTAGAGATGGAGATGTAAACTTTTCAGTTGATGGGAAAGTTGGGTGTAAAATTACTATTAGGCTATCCTTACATTCACTTCTTCATTTTGATTTTAATCAGACGTCGATAGGCCTATTTTTTTCATGTGGAATTCCTACTTGTTCTTAATATGAGAATTGCTTGACTTTAATTTTATTTATTCATGTTTAGAATAATATTAAAATGTTAGAATTTAGCATTTCAATATCAAATTAAAACTGCGAAATTACATTTGGTTGTGACAGGAAAAAAAAAACGTGTTGACATAAAAACAGCTCAATAGAATTAATAAAAACATCTTTTAGTTGTTTTTAGCTTTTACAAGAAGTCTCCATGGTTTGAAAATTTATCTAAAAAATGAGTTTTCTTATATGTTTCTTAGGATAAGATGATTGGACGAAGATAGTGAGACAGAAAAAATAGAAAGAGAACCTGGCTCCTAATTATGGTGCATTCTTACTGGCATTTTATGTCTCCAAACATAAATTTTGAAACTATATTCTATGGTCTTAGCCAACTATTAGTTCAACTGCAGATTCAAATTCACTATAAGAATTTTTTTTATTGTATAGAGTAAGTTGAATCCAACCCAACACCAAAAACAAAAAAGAAAAAGTTAAAGTAAAAAAAATCATTTTTATCCTTGTAAAATTATAATCTCATTATTTATAAAATTGTAAACTTTAATATAATATAAAGTGTATTTTTTAGAATCAATATTACTATTTTTTAACAGCAAGATTATAAATAATAGGATTAAATACGATTAAGTTTTGAATCCACATAATGAATCAAGTGCACCCTACAAAATCTCAGAATGATATTTTGTACTTTCTTTTAGGGGGGCGAAGGGAGGCTTTTGATTTGACCACGGGTGGATCATTGCATTTGTGGGCCAATATTGCTGGACAAATATATAATCCAAAAGTTGTGGCTCAAACTTTCATGTAACTAAGGCGTAAAGTGATTTGAACTAACTGGCCCAAATGTCAAAAAGTAGTGGACGCTTTTGCTTCAAGCTCGGACAATGTTTGGAAATGACTATTCTTTTTTCTTTTTTCCATTGTTTTCTAATGGGCTTTAGATCACAGATTTTGTTATTGTTATTTGGAGTTTCAGATTAACATATTGAGAACAAAAATTCTAAAGTTTTTTTAATTTTTTTTACTTTGGAATAGGAAATGACTAATGTTTGTTTCTTTGCCAAATGACAATGCTTTGCACCAGAAAAATTGGACTCTTACTTGTATCGAGAACTTGGCAATTGTTTACTCAATTTGCAGTAGACATTAATTTGTTTACTCAAATCTTAATTGTTCTATGTTTATATAGAAGATAATTTTAAAACTAAACCTATAGTTAAAATTTGTCTAAAGTCCATCTTCTTTTCTTGAAACAACACTTTTTTAGATTTAACTTTTAATTTCAACTTTGCTCGCATCTTGGTTTTGACCTAAATTTTGGTACATCAAAATCTCAAAGACTATCTTGCCTAAAGACTAAATAGCAATACCTAAGGACTTTTACACTATGTTTGCTAGGAGGGAGAGGGGTGAAAGAAGAGAGATGAAAAGAAAGGTCAAATTCATTGTTTGTTTGGAGGGAGAGGAAATCCAGAAGGATGTGGTCTCCTCGTGGCCCACCAAATTGGATCTATTAGTGGAACAATCCAAGTAATCTTTTTACATCAAGATTTAAAAAGACTACTTTATCTTCTAAATAAAGAATTAACAAAACAAATATAAATGTTATATAGTAATTTCACAAATAACTATCATTCAGTCTCTTAACTCTCCCTCCAACTTTTCAAACAACATAAAAAATTATTAAAATCCTTTTCAATATCCTTCTTACTAACTTTCTCTATCTTTCCTACTCCTTATCACTCCGACCAAACAAAGCATTAAGGATAAACCAAAATACAAGGATTTAATGTCCATTCCATGAATGTAACAGCTCACTGGCTTCTACACAGACATTTTGCTTATTCAACCCCATTTCTCATTGATGAGAAAGAGAAAGAGAGAATATTTTTTGTTTCAAGAAGATGAAATAGCTCTTTAGTTTGCTGTTTGGTATTCAGTTATAATGCCGCTATGTGATTGGACATAAACATCTAAAAATCAAAACCATATTTTGGAAACAATTTTAGACAGGTGACCAAGGTTTTTCATGCTAATGAAAAGATTAAGATCGGATTATAGTGTTTCCCTTGCTCTTTTCATGGAGAACGGGTGAAAGGGATGAAATCGAAATCAAAATATCAAATCTCAACCGTGTAAGTGAAATTTTTAGTAAAAGAGGGCGTTTCATTAAAAGTTCAATCTACATAACTTGAAATTGTTGATTATAAAAAAAAAATAACAATAATAATAAGATTTATAATAGTGATTTCTTTCCTAACTTGAAATTGTTGAGGTTCCTAGATGCAGTTAATTGGTTACCACTTGAATGTGCATAAGAATTGCACATACGTAATTGACGTCAAAAAAGGACCGAATTAAAACTAAAAATTTTGCAAGAAAATAATATGTAGGCCCCACTCATCCGAGAGCTTCATCTTTGGTCGTTGGCCTGTAGCTTTCCAACGATCGAGCTGATCTACAAATCGACAATAACCCGTATAAATACGGTCCACCATTTTGGACACTGAGACGACTTTTTTTTTTTTTTTTTCCCCCGAAGGGTCTTGTTTTCTCTTTTTGAAAGCGGACAAACAAATTTTACAAACACATTTTCTGGAAAGAAAGAAAAAATAATGAATTTGGTGAAATGGAATACGACCAAAAGTGATTTTGTGGTGTCAGTGATTTTTCGATTGATACACTTGAAATGATATCGACAAAATATATTTTTGTCCACCGCTGCCCTGCGCCTTTTCCTGTCAAGTCGTTTAAGTTGGAGTGGAGGCGTATGGAAAACGTAATAATTTATATTATTTCTTTTCTCTTTGTATATATTTATTAAAAAAAAGTCAGAAACTTACACTTTCCAAACGTGCACGTGCTTTGTATTTGAATCAGAAGGTAGTAGAAATTAAGCTCCAATTTGAAAATAAAAACAAAAGCTCTTAATGAATTATGAAAGTATGCTATTGTAGCTTCGACTATGGACCGTGTCAAAGTTTCAATCTTTCTTCGCCTATTTTTGTTTTTTTTTTTTTTTCCTCTATTCATTTTGTGGGACTCGTGGAAGGTAGTTTAGTCTCATTCCTCATTTAGTAATCTTCAGAAATATCACAATATATGCATGGGATAACGTTTTAGCTCTTGTACACTGAGTTTTGAGCGTTTGGGGTGTGGATAAGTCATAGTATTTTTTTTTTTAATTATTGTGTCATGTTGTAAATTCAAAAGCCCCATTTAGTATAGTTCACAATTCACATTTTTCTCATGGGACAAACAAGCTTTAGATAAGGCTTTATCTCTACAACCATTTTGAAAGTGGCTAGCAAAGTGTTTGTTGAAATTCACTATTAGTTAGTAATCAGTAGACCAGGGGAGGGGGGCGACTTTACTTTATCATCAATAGGACATAGTTTTAAACCGCTAGATACACCTAGGTTTTATTTAAAGAGAAATTAGGTTGAGTGATCATTTCTTCATCCATTCCAAAATTGTTGACCAAACTTTTCTTATTTTAAGTAGATGGCAGAATCTTTTATCTCTTTTTTTTGTGTTTTAATTTTACTCTCATCTATTTTCTTCTCATTTTCACTTTAAATCAGTTGTCTATCTTCTTCGCAAGCTATGGTGAAGCTCTTTCATGTTATCATCTTCTTCTTGCCTTTTTTTTTTTTTTTTTTTTGTCTCCAAGTTCATACTTAAAGAGCTCCTATCGATCTTAGAATTCAGATTCTAAAGTAATAAGTTTTTTTTAAACAACTAGGTTCGTGGCAGCTAACATTTGCGAGAATCAAAGATGGTGAATAGGATTAAGGACGACAAAAGTTCTCTGATACAAATTAACCTAATGCAAGGGCATATTTGTCTTCCTGAGTCTTTCAATTTACAAAAACATTTATTTGACTAATTTAATAAAGTTGTGGCCATTTTACAGATAAAAAGCCTTCAAATAGGCCATTTACGCTCATATCCCTTTGTTATTCAAATAGGCCATTTACGCTCATATCCCTTTGTTAACTTGTCATATTTTCCTTTATCTGATTTGATTCTTATATTATATAATATTTAATATATATACATATATATCTATCTATCTATCTAAAAAATGTCATAAGATCACACTTTCAAAACATGCACGTGCTTTGAATTTGAAGCAGAAAGTAGTAGAAATTGATCAGCTCCAACTTGCAAATGAAAACAAAGGCTCTTAATGAATTATGAAAGTATCCTCTTATAGCTTAGACTATGGACCTTGTCAAAGTTTCGATCTTTCTTCACCATTTTTGTTTTATCTCTATTCATTTCGTGGGACTCGTGGAAGGTAGTTTAGACTCATTCCTCATTTGTTAATCTTCACCAATATCACAATATATGCATGTGATAACATTTTAGCTCTTTTACACTGAGTTTTGAGTGTATAATATGGAAAGTTACATTATTTTCTTTTAATTATTGTGTCACCTTGTAAATTCAAAAGCCGCATTTAGTATAGCTCACAACTCACATTTATCTCATGGGACAAACAAGCTTTAGATAAGGCCATTTTGAAAGTGGCAAGCAAAGTGTTTATTGAAATTCACTATCAGTTAGCGAGTTGGAGTGAAATGGAGGACTTTACTTGAGGACAGAGTTCTAAACCACTAGGTACACACAAGTTTTTTTAAATAAAAATTGGGTTGAATAGTTGTTGCTTCGCCTATTTTAAAATTGTTGGGCGAATTTTTTTTTTTTATTAATTTAAGTAGATGGCAGAACCTTTTAATTTTTTTTAGTGTTTTAATTTTACTCTCATCTACTTTCTTCTCGTTTTTACGTTAAATTAGTTGTCTATCTTCTTCATTGGTGAAGCTCTTTCACGTTATCGTCTTCTTCCTGCCTCTTTTTTTTAATCTCCAAATTCATAGTTAAGAGCTCCTATCGATCATACATTTTAGAGTCTAAAATAATAAGATTTGTTTTTCAAACAACTAGGTCCGTGGCAGCTAACATTTGCAAGAATCAAAGATGGGGAAACAAGAACTCTAACAGAATCGGATGAATTAATTCCTTCGACGAACGAGCATGACCAGAAAGAAATTTTACTTATAGTGTTTCGCGAACTCAGATGAGGAGTTGGCTTGTGGCAGCTGAAATTTGGGTGAATAGGATTAAGGAAGACAAAGAAGTTCTCTGATACAATTTAACCTAATGTAAGGGCATATTTGTCTTTCCAAGTCTTTCAATAAGTAAAAACAGTCCTTTAACGAATTTAATAAAGTTGTGGTCATCTACTGATAAGGAGCCTTCAAATAGGCCGTTTATGCTCAAATCCCTTTATTAATTTGTCATATTTTCCTTAACTCTGATTTGATTCTAATATGATATAATATTTAGAAACTGTATATTGTCGATATGATACTTTTCATGCCTCACCAATATAACGTCAGGAACAAGAGGGAGACTTACAAGTTATTTGGCATCCCATTAGAGAAGGCTTTACGTCTAACTTTCTTGAAAGTGCAAGTGTTTGTTGAAATCAAGTAAGTGAGGAGGAGAGAAGTGAAGGCTCAACAAATTGAAGCAAAAATGTTTAACGTGGGAAACAAAAAGGGGTTCTTTAACAAGATATTTTGGTACATCTTTTGGCCGTGACCACCTAATCAAGGATTAACAACACCCAGCTTAAAGATGAATATTGGTGGTCCAACTCTATTGATTCTTGAGCAAGATCCATCTGTCCTTTTAGACGTGATGTTTCCATGTTAATCACGAGAAGCGTGAACTTGTGTTCATATTGCTCTCTTGGATCCAAGTTTCTTCCCAAACCAATGCCTCGGGAGTGACATCTTTACACGTTGCCCACAAGATTCTAACAACCCTACATAGCAATTTTTTTTTTTTTTTTTAAAGGAGAATCATGTGATAGAGTGAAATAAATAAAAGGATAAAATTTCTAACACATATCTTCATTTTGAGTTTCGTTAAATCAACATACTTTTTTATTTGCACTAATTTGATATGATCTGATATTTTATTAGGGTGTTTAAGAAAGTGGTTGAAACTGTATAATTGAAATCACATACTATAACATGTGAGAACTTTACACTGTAGTAAATTTTTATTTTTCGTTTAAAACCACACTCATAAGCACCACACATACATGTATCATTTTGATACTGTATTTGTTTTCATATCTGCGGCATGATGACCTGCACGTAACCACGTACTCTTTGCATCATAAATAGGCTAATGGTAAAGGCACATGAAGTTATCAAATCCTTCAGTTCTATATCTAGTATAATTTTAGCCAATTGCGTGAATGCTAACACAATTACCATTAATTTTGGTGTACATAACTTTTTTTCCTACGTTGTAAATTTCTTATAACAAGCCGAACTATTCATTTTGAATCTAGAGCGTAATCTTGGGCAGCAACATCAGCAACCACAAAAAATGATCTCTTTTAATTATTTAAAAAAAAACGTCTTTTATCAGACAATTGTCCATATTACCGGGCCCTTTTTGAGATAGAACGGGAATTCTGTTTAATTGGTCAGCTCAAAAAAAAAAAAAAATTAAATAGTAGTTTTGAATTAACGTTTAAAATACAAAAGTTTAAAACAAAAATAATAGTTTAAGACAGTAATTGACGTTTGAAAATAATGGTTTATGAAAGAAAATAAAAATGAGAATGGTTTTGACGAAAAAAATGGTTCAAAATTGCTTAAATTTAAAGGGGTTAAAGTTTAGATTTTGAGTATTTAGGTTGATTTAAAGCCGTCTTCGTATGTTCAAAACTATCTTAATTATTATTCTACCAAATGCCAGTTTAAATTATTTCTATGGTCTAAAACTGTCTCCATGTTTAAGAACATACACACCAAACATCACATAAGTTGGAAATCTACAAAATACATGCCCTTTTAATAAATAAAATAAAAACAGAATTTGATAGCGATAGGTTGATTAATTTTTTAACTATCTAAACTATAAGTGTCTATATTAAAAATTTACAGCTCGATATAAAACTATTCTCCATCAAAAATCAAGTCATAGAAAATTAATCTAACTATTAAAAACCATAGATTTTAATAATAAAACGTTGAAAATTAATTTTTTTAATGGTTTGATCATTAGTCTGTGTCCACATCAAAAATTGCAGTGGACCATATAATTGTTCCCACTTAAAAATCAGATTGTTAAAAATTAATACAACGGCTAAAAAAACAATTTCTACTAGTAGGTAAAAGGGGTAATTTCTACCATAAAGGTTACTGAATTAGAAATTTAACCGTAGGAGTCTTTAAAAATATTAATGCAACACTCTTTTAAGTCTAGGAATCGGTGAGGGACGCGAGGCTGGCATTCGCTGGTGGCACATGATAAACAGTGCTTAAAGCGATCACTAGTTATCTATATGACTAAATTTGGTACGGGCCTTTCATACTCAAAAATTAAAATGTTAAAAAAAAAACTTTATGGCAAAATAATATTGGCAATAGATCTTGTTTTAGTCCTTTTGGCAAAAATGATTCCCATCATTTTTTACAGTTTTAACAATTTTTATTACAGTATTTTCTGTTACAAATTTTTTTTTTAAAAAAATTACAACCATAAACAACAGTTTCAACCTTTTTCCAACAAACTATTAATAATTACTTACATATGTATTTTGATTTTGTATTTGTTCACTGCTATAAAATTTGTATTACACAATGCAAACCAACAACGGTTTTTGAGAAACATTGTCCGATGTGGAGAAAAAATACGGTACAAAATACTTGTGTTTCGAAAATTTTTATAAGATATTAAACAACGGTTTCTTGAAAATCATTTAGAAAAATAATACTAAATTGTCGTTGAATGTCTTAGTAGGATAGTTAAAAGCTATCGTTTGATGTTAGATACATACTATCACTCTTAATTTCACGATGCTTTCAAAAGCATCATGAAATTTTTAAACGAGATTGATTAAACACTGTTGTATGTATAATTTCTACTAGCTGCTTCTCACTAATTAAGAAATTAAAAACATTATCATCAAGTTGAAATCAAAATTATCCAAGTCAAGTCAAAAGTCTTTTCTTGTTTATAAAATTGATTTGCGTCTGGAATCTTCCAATTACCACACTTTTCCTGGAGTATATGCTAAAAACGCAGGCGTATACTGGTACAGGCTTTCAATTTACAAACATATGTCAAACATATATACAGTATTCCTTTCTTGAATTAAATATAATATTCTTTTGAGCACTTAAGAAAATTAATAAGGCCCTTACGCGCCTAATGAATTTTTAATAAGAATGAACCAAGGTTTAATATCAATTTATAATGCTTATTCTGCTTTTTTGGTTTAGATTATGGTTGGCAAGTTTGAAGTCCTAGTACTATGATAATTCTTGATTTTTTCCCCCCCTCTTTTTTCCTTCACTAATATAAAATTCATGGAAGTTGGCATGTCAATTTAAATTTATTTAAGAAGGAAGAGGGATTTACATATGTTTGGAAGATGACGAGTTGTCTATTATATATTAGGTTAATTGCATCATTATTCCATGTAAAAAAAATAAAATATTTTATAGAATACACATAAATTTTGTGCATTCTATAATTTTCTTCTCCTTCTTCTTTATAAGTGATGTACCGCGAGTGTTTTAGCATTCGTATTATCTTTTTAGCCATATAGTATGCCATTAAAAGAAATTTTTGTATTACACATTGCAAATTTTTAATGTAAACAATCGTAAATCTGATAATTAAAATCTTAATCCAATTGAATGCAAAATTGTCTTTTTCTACCATAAAAATACCTTTCTTTTTTGGCCTTCTTCCGCTTTGATGAAATATGAATTTTCCTGCCCTCCTTTTCCTTTGAGTTTTTCTATAAAATTGCTTCTATATTATAACAAAAGATGAACACGCGAAATATATTCGTTTTATTGGATGAGTCGCAAAAAAAGAAATCTTGGATACTCGGTCAAAATTAAATTAGATTGAAGTATAGGGAAAAAATAATATTAACATATATGACAAAAGTATGATGATCTGTAAGTATATACTAATAGAGTATTTTGTTATACCCCTACTAAAATCTCTTGAACAACTACTTAAAACAGAATTTTGCCTGAGTTGTCATATTAAACTCACAACAAAGAAATAATAATGTTTTCATAATTAAGTCACTATAAAGAAATAATGATGTTTCTCTAGTTGATATCCCTTTAATACTATTAGAGACTGAGTGTCCAAATGACGTCGTTATATAGGGGGAAAAAAGAAAAAAGAAATTAATTTATTGTTAGGTGTATGTTTTTCAGTTACCAATTTTTTTTTTTTAAACAAACATTGATTAGATTTAACAATTTGAATACATGCATTATTAGATAAGATCTCACTAAAGAAAGAGAAAACTAAAAAAAAAAAAGAAAGAAATAAAACAGAAAAAAGATATAGGCTTTGTTTGTCAATGTTATTAAAAATTATTAGTTTCAACTTCTATAATATAAAAATAAAAAATATTATAATATAAACCTTTCACATAATATGTACGGATAGTTTATTAGTAGCTTGAAATGCAGATGCGGGTGTATATAGATCACCACTAGATGGTGATACAGGCTAACAAAACCGTTGAATGTGACCTTTTTAATACATCCAAAGACCAGGTCAACACTCTCAAGTTTGACGTGTGACTTGCAATTCTTCATCCCCACACGGAGTCACGAAAACACATGAAAATTTATTTGTTTATTTATTTATTTTTCCGGTTAGATACTGCAAGAAATCAAACAGCCAATCAATAAAACCTTTGTAATAGTTATTTTAAGACATTTTTTTGCGAAAAGATGGCAATATTTATTGCACGTGCTATGTGCCATTTCACATAAAGGGTACTATTCCAATAGTATTCCTACTGGTAGTTGCAGCAAGATATGGTCAAAATCATCTTTATTTGAAGGTTAAAAAACATACACATACAAGTAGATTACTTTTCAATAGTTACGGAAGAAATATCCTTCATAAAATGAGAATTCTTATAGTAGATAAGGCTATTTTGCAAGATTGGTGAAGTATAAGTGATTTAACTGTTGTATTAATGTTTTAATGACCTGAGATACAACTAAAAGCAATTTTTTATTATACGTTGTAAATTTTTAATGCAAATTGTTACATATTAGATGTAAAAAAAAAAAAAAAAAACTCAATAGCTAAAACAACATTCTTGACTTGTAGTGTAAAAATTATCTTTTTCGTCGTAAGAATTTGCTCATAAAATTTTAATTTCTCAACAACTAATTTTTTTTGTTATGTTTCCTCAAATAAGAAAAAAAGCTATACCAAACTTAAAACCTTACATTACAAAGAGGCTTAAGTTTTATTAGCTATTTAATTAAATTTTAATAGTCTAATCTATAACTATTTATATAAAATAGTATATCATGTGATACAAAAGTACTCTTACCACCAGTCAAAATCATGAGAAATAGCACATGCAAGAAAATCACGTGTTTTGATTTTTTTTTATTTGTTTTCTGGAATAAAAAAAGAGCTAAAACGAGCAATAACGATCGTTGATAAACTACTTAAAAAAAAGAAAAAAAAAAGAAAATGCTTTAACTATTGGCCAAATCTTGCTATAAAATTTTCCAAAAACAAAAGCAAAAAGTTATTATGTTCCCTCTATAGCCAGCTATCTCCAAGTACATGACCACATCACAAAAGATTCATGTAATATAGATTGTTTGAAATAACAGTTAAAATCAATAATTTTAGTTTAAAATCTATAGCATATAAAAACTTTATGTTGTAGCATTTTTATTATAACATATGAGAGTTTATATTATTTATAATTGCAATGGATGGTTAGAATTGTTTTTTTAAACGGTCCGTTAAGTTTTCATTGACTTCCTCATTTTTATGAGAAATTTTAATATTTCTCTCAAAACTTTGGATATTTTTCTTTCTTTTTTTTTTCCTTAGAACTTTAAAAGGCGGTCTATAGGCCCCGAACTTTAAAAGGATAACTTAGCTGCCTTTTGTGCAACTCTCTAAAAAAAATAAATGGAAAAGTGGGTGTGCTAATAAATTAAATAAAAAAAATAAATGGATTAAATCGTCGGTTACTATTGGTTAATAAGAAAAACCAAAACTCTTGTCTTCATTTACAAGCTACAATTATCTAAAAAGATGATGAAAAAAAACTCTAATTAGTCACAAAGAAAGCACAGTGGACTATTTTGAATATACCTAGCATCCAACAACAATAAGATACCTTATCCAGAGCTATTGAAAGAACTTTGAAGCTCTAAATTATTTTGGGCTTAAATGAAACACTATGATAATTAATGTCAACATTATAAAATTACAAGAATGTCCTTTAAATCTTTTAAAATTACGAAAAAGACCAACATAAAATGGATGCAAGAACAGAAGGTGCATTTATGCTAACATTTTGAAATATAAAGGGTGTGTAGACCACTTTTATATTTTAGGAGTAAGATGAAAAGGTGATCAAAATTTAGGGAGGATTTTTAAAATTTATCATTTCTTATTGGCTCTGATAATGTTGAATTTAAATGGTAACAAAAGCCTAAAATTTATCCCAATATGCTAGAATCCCTAAAAAAAAGAAAGAAAAGAAAAGAAAAGAAAGAAGACCTTCCACACAATAGCGAAAAAGAAGAAAAAAGAAAAAAAGATCTATCCAAATATGAAATATGTTGTGTAAAAGCTTTCAACAATAAAATGTGTGTCCAAATTTCATTGTCTTCTATTGTCTACTTCACAACTTGGCATGCTTAGGGTTAGAAGTCCCACATTTAGACCCACTTAACCCAACCAACAACCTCTCATTTTGTAATACCATTTTTTTTTTTTTTTATGATTGAATGGTAAGGTTATATTCATACATATTCCTTAAAAAAAGAAAAAGAAAATTATACTCGTGTATTAATTTGGTTATGCTCAATCATACAAGTTTGAGTCATCTAGTATTGACAAGAAAACCAACTTTCTTTAGTTATGGCCTAACACTCTTTAAGCATCTGGTTAATAAACTTCTCCCCTTAGAGTCTCTGACTTTTATGAGTCTTC
>CAMOHE010044505.1:0-33063 GCA_946598075.1 Artocarpus hirsutus
ATCTAAATAATAAAAGACTAGGGCATCCGATTTCACCTAAATTAATCCTTTTCAAATTATCTAATTGAATCAACTGATGTTTACTCTTATGCCGATAACAAATTTCTCTTAGGTAGTCATTAATCTTTCTCAAGCATTAATAATTTATCCCAGTTAGTAAATTTCCTACATCTTTGTGAAACTCTAAACTTACCAAGATTCATTAAGAACAAGAAATTCATAGTGTTACACAAGTCTCATAGATGTCTCTATCCTATGATGATCTCATGGTATTCAATCATGGTCTAATTTAATTATTGCTTCTCAGCCTCAAATTGAATCACAAATCATGCAAAAGGTGCGCAGACTTTCACAAGCATTAAGATTAGATCAAATACTTAGCATAGACAATGAATAAACACGAATTGAATTAAATTAAATAAAAGTGAACATTCATAATCTGGCTACATCGTAGCCCTAGAATAGAGAAAATTAGTTCCTAATGAAACTAAAAACAATCCTAAACAATGTCCTAAACATGAGGAGTAGAAGAAAAGAACTGTATGTTTGGATGGGAAGATGGATTTTTGTCTCTGGGTTGCACCGATCTTCTTCTCCAAAGCAGCGAGCCCTTCCTTCTTTTTTGTAGGTTCTCTCTATCAAAAATTCCTCCTCAAACCCTCTATAATGTTCTATTTATACACTAGGGTTTAAAAGGGCAATTTTGAAACAAAATTACGTTAGAATTCGAGTTGGAATCGCACTGGCGCCTAGGCTCCATTTTTCTGGCGCCTAGGCTTCGTAATGGCGCCTAGGCGCCATGATTGTAGCGCCTAGGCGCTAATCAGCGTAATGGGGCAATTCTCGAACTGGCGTCTAGGCGCCAGGATTGCAGCGCCTAGGCGCCGTAGTGTTGGTTTGCCTCTCCTTAGAATGGCGCCTAGGCGCCAAGTTGTGGCGCCTAGGCGCTTTGCTCTCGGGTTTTTGCATGTAACTTTCATCTGTATGAGCGCCTAGGCGCCCATGAAGTAGCGCCTAGGCTCCACTTTGTCCCCATATCTAATTTTGCTCATTTTTCGTCTATTTTGTCCCGTGCTTTGCTATTATGCATCATTTTTCTTCAAAACCTACAAAAGAACATAGAACACTATCAAATCCTTCTAAATTGCTCAAAACTAACAAAAATATTAAGTAAGAATCATCTAATTAATTAGCTTAAAACCAATTTATCACACGTCTTCTTATATGTTACTTTAAAATTGCCAACTGCCTTACAACCATGATCTTCATATTGCATAGTATGTGTAAATTTTTATTTCTAGTGAATGGACTTAAGGGTATTTGATTGCACATTGTACTTTCTCTTCTTTCATAGTTTCTATCCTCATAATCATCATAACACCACCATCGTTATCATCATCGGTGTCATCGGAATCGTAACAAAATTTACATGCTTTATGAAGAAAAATAATTGAAATTAGTAGACAAAAATAGTAAAAATATAGTACACATCTCTACATACAACAATACTTAGGGTCTTGCAATCATTTTAAAAGCAAAAATTATTTAACAACTAAATAAGTCTTAATAAATAATTTTTTTGTCTTTAGATTCAAAATATTAATCACTTTTTTATTGAAATATAATTTAAAAAAATCCTACAAAATTGATTTTTGTGAAAAAAAAAATTTTCGGCCTTTTTGGATATTTTGTAGAAATTTTCAAAAATATCATAAATTTTTATAGATATTCACTAGTATCATAAATTTTTATAGATACTTGAATCTAAATTTAAGTCAATTGAGTTCAAAGAATACTTGAACCAAACATACCCTAGGACTCATCTCCACTAGATGTTTTGTTTGTTTGTTTGTTTCTGCCCCGAAAAATTAGAGTTATAATCAACTTCTTTCTTTCATTTTTTTTTTTTTTTTTTGGAGGGTTGAAAGCAACCGTTTTTTACCTCTGCCTAAGTGGCAGGTTCCAATTCAGATAAGCTTTATAACTTAAATATTAGAATAATATAACAAACCATTTTTTCTTCGGCAACCATTGTATGAAGGATAAGGCGTTAAAGTGTTCAGACTGCGGAAAAAGCGGCTTTTAAGTTCGCTAGTGTGGAAAAGGAGGCTAAATGAACACGCTCATTCATCTTCACATGTAGAACCTTGTCGTCTCTTGATTCTAAATAAATAGTTCTAGCCGTTACTTGCTTTTGTATTTCTCTTGTTTTTCCCTATACACTGTGTGTTTAAAAGTAATGTTTCTTTTTATAAATAAATACTTACATACAGCTGAGAAAATGTACCCTGCAACTATATATTGCAAATTTCACCGGCAGGTTATGTCAGAAAAGTAAAAACATAAAAGTTTAATGAATTTATGAAACATTTTACTGTATTTCAGCCAAAAAAAAAAAATCACACACAAAAAAAAAAAAAACACTTTTTACAGAGAAGAACATTTCAGTTATGCATTGTGGACCATTGAATTAATACACGCCTTTAGAGACACATGAGACATATAACAAAACACATTTAGAGGAAAAATTCGACAGAATATATACCGACTAGAGTATGAACACCATAACAAATCCTTATTATATCCCTTAATCCCACCTCAAAAGCCAGTAAAATGTCTAGTTTACTCTCATTTAAATGGCACATGGTTGTCAAGTGATCTATTTGGTCCAGATTCTTAGTAGATGTGGCATAAGGATCAACATTGTCACACCAAGAATCATTGCATAATAGCTGATTTGATGAGATGCATATATAACACTAATTATTTTTTTGGCATGACAATAATTATTATTAGACCATCTTCAATGAAATTGTCAATGTCAATGTTATCTTTATAAAAAATAACATATTTAATGTATTATTTTATTTTGTACTCCAATGCATAATGCTATTTAAAATACCATATTTGTCTTTTATCATAATTTTTAAACCTTATTAAAATAATAAAAAAGTGAGATGGTTGTAATTACTAAAAATTAACTTATGGACTCAAATGCAAAATCTACTGTTTTGCCACCAAGTTTACCATATAGCAGATTTGGCATTAAAAATAACACTATATTGGAGATTTTTACTTTTATACTCAAATGTCAAATTTGTTATTAGCACATCAATTCAGCATTGTATCAGAGGTACTCTTAGGAATGTAGTTTTTAGCTGTCAAGATCATGAAGGATTTTAGATTGATTATTCAAAATATGATGATTTAACAAAAAAACTAAAATTTAACATTTGTATTTACTAATACAATAATTTTTTTTTCATCCTGGCAAATATTTTTCTTATTATTTTGTTGATGAGTAAGCGGTTATTATTTTTAGGGTTAATTTCACAAAAGGTTTTAAACTTTATCCTCATTCTCACTTTAGCGTATGACTTCAAAAAGGTTCTAAATGTATTCTCTAATCTATTAATTTGTTTTAGTTTTAGTCATTTTTATCAGTTAGATGATACTAATAGAAAATACTATTATTACTAATAGACCACAGGATATGTAGGTGATTTTGATCTTAAAATGTAAAATAATACTCTGCTAACCGGGTATTATTGATAATTTATTATGTTTTTAATACCCAACTATTAAAAAGGAGTAAAACTAAAACAAACTGATATATCAAAAATGCTTTAAAAATCAGGAAGTAAAATTAGGTTGACAATAAAAATCATGTCATTTCTAAAATTAACCTTCATATTTTAATGAGTTACAGTGTGTTTATTTAAGTGATTCAATGAGTTTGCATCCAGGTTTTAAGTTGAGCAATCGTTTGAAGGCAAAAAAATTCAAATTCAATCTCAACCTCAAACATACTCAAAAAGAGGGGAGGATTCCGATTTAACACCTCTTAATTTTAAACAATTTTCGTACATAAGTCTTTGTATCACAAACACAGTTTTAGATAATATAATTTTTTTTAAAATTTAAAATCAATTGACATTCAAATATTGATTCAAATTATGGTTTAAAATATATTTTTAAACTCTTATCTCAAACTAAAAAAAATCAAACTACTATACCTTGAACCCAAACAAAAATTTAACACAGGAGCACGGTGACACATACAGAGTCGCATGTTCACCAACATATGTCAGAATGGCAGTTGATGAGAAATTTCCTCGTGAGGACACATGGGCCAGGAGGCCACGTGGAGACCGGGGAACAATTGAGACGCGCCTTCACGTGCTGTAAGTTATGGCCCTCTTTCGGATTCACACCGGAAAGTGCAACAAGCACTGTACATGCATGGGCAAAGCTTAGAGAGAGAAATGGTCAGCCGGTAAGAATGGAGCCTTGCGATTCTGCATGTTTCTAAGATGCATCAATATGTGTGCGGCCATTGAACACACATTTTGGATCATGAACGTAAAAGTTTATTATAAGCTACCGCACGTAAAAGTTTATTATAAGCAACCTTGGAGCTAAAAAAATATTAGTCAGTAGAGGCAGAACTATTAGGACAATAGATCACATATACGTCCATGTTGGTAAAATATTGTCTAATAAATTTGTTTTTTATACTCTACCAAAAAGTTATCATACCAATAGAGATATCTATCATCTTTATAAACCTATGATTCGCCTCATGTAATGACCCGCCTACATGGTCGTCACTTAACTTGAATATAATCATAATTTTAACATATTTTAACATAAAGTACTGAAATTACAAAAATAAATTTTTTTTCCTCAAATGGATTCTTAACATATAACATTTAAAAGAATAAAAATCCTTTATCAAGACTTAATTTCATAAAGAAAATAATGACTATTTTCTAAAACTTACTTTCAAAAACCTGATATAATAACATTAATTTCTTAAAAGTGGTAACAACGTAATTGTAAACATAATTCCAAAACTTAATCCTTTGCATATTTCACAACATCAATTTTCTTAGAACATAATCATGATAATTTTCTCGAAACATTTCCTTTGAACATAAGAATAATTATTTTAAAAACCACTTTCTTTAAAACATTTCTTTATGTAAATAAAACTACTTTAAAAGAATTTTAAATCAAATGATAGAATAAAATCATATTAAATGCTTTTTAAAACTTCCTTAAAACTATCATAATAATTTCTCAAAAAATAATTGTCTAAACTTTAATTAATAAATTCATAAATCATATTCATAAAGTTCTTTCTTTTAAAACGTTTTTCGTTAAACATTTCAAATACGTTTTTCATAAAACGTCCTTCATAAATCTTTCCTTTAAAACATAAAAATGTTTTTCATAAATAGTTAACGTAAAACAAAAATGCATAAATTCGTAAATTAATAGTGCGAAAATATTACATTGCGTAGGCGGTGTCCATACCCATCTCTACTATTTGTCCACCGCTCACCACTGCCCATCAATGTCGCTAACAGGTTTTCTTACCTACAGCATGAACATACTTAAATGAGCTTTCGCTCAGAAAGTAGGAAATCAGTCTCGCAAAAAATAATTAAAAATTATTTTAATAAAATATGCAATTAAAATCATTTTAATAAAAATATGCATGAATATTTTATGTTGTCTTATCAACTTATTTTATGCTTAATTATGAACATCCTATAATCATTCACTTCTTTTTTTAACTCTTATCTTTGTTCCATAACTTTCTTTATCTTATAACTTTAATGTTCGTACCAACGTCATTAATCATGATATCATAAACATGATGCTTCCTTTGTGGAAGATTTGAGATGCTTCCCTTATGGAAGACTTAAGATGCTTCCCTTGCGGAAGCCTTAAGACCATCAAACTTTGAGCTCATCTTTAACTTTACTTTGAGTATCTCACAATTAAAGAGGCTGGTACGACACTTCTTATCACTTTCACTTGTCTTATTGTGTAAATGCAGCATGACTTAACACTACATATCATCACAATTATGTAAATCATAAATCGTAAATCGTAAACATACTTACTTGAGAGTGACTAAACATTATGATTTAAATATTGCATTCATCTCACATTAATCATAACATCACTGTAGTATATCATATCATGACATAACATCACATAATAAATCATAACATAACACCCATGCTCACATAAAACAGTGTAACAATCACTGATCATGTATTTTTATAAATTTTTATGAAAGCATTTAAAACAATTTATTTTAAAACGATTCATACTGTAGGCGAGATTCCTACTTACTTGGACTTAGAGCTAAGCGGGTCTAGTTGTACCTCGTTGTATCTACAGTATGCAAAGCATCCTCTGCAGTGCTCCTTGAGTGACCATGAATGGCTAAGAATGCTTCATGGAGATCATACATTACTGAAAATGTCATTCTAGACTCCGTTATTGCATTTTTAATCGTCGCGATTTGTATACAGTCGGTACCGAATGATTTTCACTGGAGTAGAATTAGCTCGAATGGAGGTCACCATCACGTTCAGAGTGTCAAAACGAGTCAGGAGGCGGTCTCAGATTATCGATCGGAGGTATGGATCACAAAAATCCAAAGTAGCCGTTGACCAGCCGTTGACTAACTTTGACTGGCGTTGATCGGACGCCGGTGGCAGCTGGGCTAGGGCCTACCCCACCTAATTTGACCCTTCTGAGTTCAATGGCGGTGTCAATTTCACATAATTCTGCCTTTAACATAACAGGTCAGAGCTCGACATTGATGGCAAAAATGGAGACTCCAATCTTGATTCTTCGGAGGTGGAAACCCGAAATTGGCTGAGGGCTTTTGCTACCCATCCTCCTCTGAGTGTTTCCCCCATGGTTGGGCTCCTCAACATCGCGTGGAATGATGGTTTCTACATCACCACGGTGGCTCACGACGGTGGTTGGTGGCTGGAGTAATCCGACAGCTGTTGAGGTGCAACCATGGGTGGGTTTTGTTCCTCTCATCACGGTAGTCGTGTAGGAACAAGAATCACGTCAATTGGAAGTCGGACGGTAAAAATATCTTGTCGAAAAGTTTAAGTTTCTCTGCCACTTTGGGCGGCGCATGCGGCTTCCTCTAGCGGATTTTTGGGCGATACGGTACCTCTTTGAACTCAGCATGTCGAGAGCTTTCCAATTGGTGCGGGAGGTGTCGAAAACAGATGTTGAAATCTTGACCAAGATTTAAGGAGAGAGAGAGAAAGTAAAGAGAGAAAGAGCTGATTTTTTTTATTTTCTTTTTTTTTTGTACTTTTATAAAAAATTTGTGGTCTACACAGTCTAATTCTGTGTCGCGTTGGATTGATCAAATTTGATCTGTGACCATAACTATACACTTAAATGTACTCTTACTGAATTGATATCATACAAGAATTTTCATATAATCATGGTAAGTTAGGAAATTTCACTTTTATCACATAATCTCAATTTAAATCTTTTAAATTGAGATTCTTATAATTGCCACCACTATGGCTCATACATGAAATTAATGAATCATAAACTTTTAATTTAGCACATTAAAAATAACTATTTTAATGTACTATCATAACATTTTAAGTACTTAACCAAGAAATTTTAGAAAAATCCTTAATTAATCACGTTTATTAATTTTTTAGATTTTTCCTGATTGTTACACCCCATGTGTAGACAATGTAGGACTTTAATTGCATTACTAACAATCCTCCTCTCAAATAAAGGACCACTATTATCCTCATAGTCCGGGCCTCCCTTATGCCTATCTAGTCGTACTCTCCACTTGAAGGATCACACATTCCAATCGAAGCCACCACAAAAAAGGTGTTTCGGGAAGATAGATTTGAAAGGCAAACAATCCTAAAGAACATCAAATATATTGTTATCTAAGTAGATATTGAGGGACGAAAATTTTCAAACTTGATAAATGCTGATTATGTTAGTTAAAACATTTCAATTAACCATCATAGTACTATTGGGGGAACATGAAAGGGGACCCAAAAAAGAGGACATATAAGTTAAATCCCCACCCAGAGGATCACACATTCCAATTGAAGCACATGGACATGACTCTAATACCACTTGTTAGGATGATAGAACATACATATTTTCACATTAGTATGATATTGTTTACTTTATATCTAAGCCTTAATGAATTTGCTTTGGACCCTACCCAAAAGGTCTTGTATCAATGATGATATTTTCCCTTTTTATAAACCCATAATCCTCCTCATGTGTAGCCAATGTGGGACTTTGGTTGCATTCCTAACATAAGCGTATAATAACATTATCAAGAAATATTAAATGAAAGAAATATAAAACTTTAGGGGAGTAGAACATAATTCAGATAGACGTAATATAAGTTTAAGGGGAGTGGAATATAATTTTTGTAAAATTTTATATATAATATTAAAAGAAAAAAGTTTAAGAAGGCGGCCGCCCCACCCTACAAAGCTTCACTCTAATTATAAGCAGTCATATTTGGAAAAAATAGTGTGAAACTCAATCATTTGTTAGCAGAAGGAATCAAGAAGAAATTTATTTTGATAAAGGCGTTTGTCATTGTTTGAAACTCAATCCCTTCTTTTCTAACAAAATATATTTCCTAATTTTCAAAGATATTTTTCTTGCATGGTTAAGCCAAAATTGGTCGATACCTTTTAGTGACCACATATCACCGTCTTAGAGTCCTCATAAACAACCTCATGCTTTTATTTTGGCGATCTCAAATCCTTATCATTTGATTTCAACTTTACACTCTTTTTCACGTTATTATTAGGTTGGGTTTCCCCAACATTGGGTTGGGAATACTGAACTATTACTACTTTCTATTGCAAATTAGCTCGTTGAATTTTAAGAATTGATAATCAATCTTAAGCCTTCCAGGAATTATAGCGATGACTAGAAAACTGACATTGATGTGTGAAAATTAAGATATAACAATATTCATGATCAAAAAATCAACATCATATAGGTGCCTTATCATTGATGCCTATTTTTCCATTACCAATTGATTTGACTTCATTAACATTTGATGGTTTTGTAATATAAGTTATACAGATTTTCTTTTGCATCACATGTTAGATTATATATACATGGTTCTTATTTAGTGCTATCTCAAAAAACAATTCTATTTAATCTCTAAGTTATAACCTTATTATTAATAAAATAAGTTTAATCCCAACTAAAAACATACAAAATTGAAACTTATAGTTTTATAGACAGTAATGATATAATCCTACCAGATGGGTGTTTGGCAAAATGATGGGAACTGCGGTTTCCACCACAAAATCAGTTATAAACAGTAAAAAGCTCTCACATACTACAGTAACAATTAAAAAAATTGTTACAGTGTAAAATTCTCATATGCTACAGTAAAAATAATTCTCACCACTGATTCCCACCACCTTTCAAACACCTTATAAAAATGATTTTGTCTAACTCATACGATGCCATGTAATTAATTTCGTTATGCACCATGATTAGCGATGGGGGCTAGGAAATCATTCCTACCTAATATCACATCATCAAGAGGCAATTGATCTAGCCACTGCAACACGGACCCTTTTTCACCACATCCTCGAAATCACTATTTTTTTTTGGGTTTTAGATTTAACCGTTAAAATAATTATACCCAAGTATGAGTATTTTTTTGGATCCCTATTAAAAAAATTATTATCTTTTTTTTTTTAAGGAGTTTTTCAATAAAAACTCTCACTGATAATACATGTTTAAAAACTATTAAATATGATCAAAATCTTTTTTTTAATGGCTTAACCACAAATATCTTTTTTATTCCCGTAAAAGAAATCGCCGTTTGCTTTTGTTTTCATTTTTTTGTTTTGTTTTTGTTTTTGTTTTTGAGTGTGCGCTCTTAGTTTTGGAACCTGGTTTTTGCATTTGCTTGTTTTGCTTGAAGAAACGTGGTTTTGTAGAATTTTTGTTCGTCGACTACTCTTTGTACGTTGAACAATACCGTTTAAGGTGGGACACTAGATACCAAAATAAATAGTGTTTCTTTCAAAGAAGCTCCCACTCATTATTTTAAAGGGTGTTTGACAGTGGTAAAAATCACTCAGTTTTCATCATAAATTTAATTATAAACAGTAAAAAGTTCTTACATGCTACAGTAACAATAAAAAAAATTACTATGGTGTAAAACTTTCACATGCTACAATAAAAATGATTCCCATCACTTTTTCAAACACCCACTTAGTTTTGTTTTGTATGTTCTTTTCTCTCTCTTTTATTGCCCTTGTAGCATAATCAGTGGGTTAAAAAGTACTACTAAGAGCCCATTTATTTATGATTTTAACCACAGTTTAAATTATTTTGTTACAGTATTTTCTCTCAAAAAAATTTCATTCAAATTTTCTATTCAAATCTATAAACTAAACTAACTCTAAAATTGCTAAAGACTACCTCTACTTGGACGTAATTATTTTTCGATGCCTGTGCTTGCTAGTATTCCCCGTTTTGTTTACATAAAAAGGTCCTTTTCTTATAAGCGTTTTTACTGGGTGCAAAATTTTTAGATCAATCTTTACCAAAAATCATATTTTTCTATCCATCAAAACTATTATCCAAAGAAAGATACGTATTTGTAAATTATTTTTCTCAGTGCTAAAGCATAGCAGTATAAAAAAGGACGACATTGTACAGCGAAGTACAGTGTGATCTTCAGATCATGAAAAAGGTACAGTTCGACCTTCTACGTGGCAGTTCTGGTGATACCATCACGCTCTTCTCGTGATGCGTGGAGAAAAAGCTCACAACCGCCGACTCCACAGAAGCTGCCTTCTCTGCCGCAGCACTCACGTGCACCCTCCCACGTGTCCTCATCTTGTACTCACAAGTCAACTGTTCACTACATTCACTGCATCTGACGGCCGAAGATTGTCTATATATTTTGACGATTTTACACTCAACGCACTTTCTCTTTTTGCAGAAGCTAAAAGGTAAACAGAATATCGATCTTCTCTCTCTTCAGAAATGAAGGCCATTCTGATCCGAACCGGCTCGGTTCCGGTCCAGCTCCAATCTCCGCCGGTTTCCGGTTCTCCCAGACTGTGCTTCTCTCGGAGCCATTCTCTCTCCGGCGACAAGACTACCGTCTCCGTGCATTTCGACGTCAACCAACGTAGAATCAGGGGAATCCGGAGGGCGTTGTCGGAGAGCGGCGTGATCCGGTGTGAGACTCAAATTTCCGGCGGAGTCCGCTCATTTGCGGCGAGGATACCTGAAGAAGAGTTCCTACCTACCGGCGACAAAGCGACGAGCTTCGCCAGCTCTTGGCCGGAGATCGCGATACCGTTGGAGGAACTAGGACCCTCCAGCGGAGGATTCGGCAAGGACGGCGGCGGCGATCGCGGATTTGGCAGTTTCGGCGGCGAAAACGGCTATCCGAGGGAGCTCGGCGCGTTTTACGAGGAGATGCTGAAGGCGAACCCCGGCGACTCGCTTCTCCTCAGGAACTACAGCAAGTACTTGCACGAGGTAAGTACTGATTCTGCGATTCACCTACGCACATCTTTGAGGAACTGGAGTGAATTATGGTTTGATTTTGTGAACTTTGCGAACGATGAAGGTGAAGAAGGATATGAAAAGAGCCGAGGAGTATTACGGAAGAGCGATACTGGCGAATCCAGGAGATGGAGAGTTGCTTGCGATGTACGGAAAGCTGATTTGGGAGGAGCAGAGAGATGAGGAAAGAGCCAAGTCTTACTTCGATCAGGCCGTTTCTGCTTCCCCCCATGACTGGTACTCATCATTTCGCTTTCACCAAATGTTTCAAAATATATATTTTTTCTTTTTTTTTATTCTTTAGAATTTAATCATTACTTTTTTCAAGATAAGTTCTAAAAAAAGTTTTGTTTATTGATTAGATCGGAGGGAAAATTTAAATTACGTTGTCGTTCGTACGATTGAATTTTATCTAAAATTGCGTCTTGCAGCACTGTTTTGGGGTCGTACGCTCACTTCATGTGGGAAGCAGAGGAAAACGACTACGACGAAGAAATCAATAATCAGACTGGAGTGATGTCGTCTCCTGCCTTAGTTCCTGCGTTTTAGCTCAAAAAAAAGGCTTGTCTTGCTTGTTTTGTATGTCGTATGATCTTTACTGACCTCAAGGGCAAGAAATAAACTCAATACCGAAATTAATCTCATCCTTTGTAACATAAGAGATCAGAGTCTGTATTTTGTCTCTTTTTTTGGCCTTTTTTGTATAAATTTCTAGATCATGCAGTCTAATTATGTGAATGTTATTTCTTTTCTTAAGAAAAGAGAATAATTGTGTGTGTTTTCCGAAGCCAATAAATAAATATAGATGTGTACTGTAATATGTATACTTATTCTTCACGATATATTATTATTACGGGAATGCATGTGGAAGAAAATGTCATTTTTGCCCCAATTCATGTGATTTGTGTTGAAGTTGCCATCTTAATGCATTATGATCTTAATGCATTATGCTCTTATCGGTATGAGTTAAAAGTGGAGGGGAAGAAAATATCAGAAGAATCTTGGGATGAAAATTGATATAATGTAGTGTTTGGTAGAAAAAAAATTTGAATAGAAAGGAAAAACATGTGGAAGGTTTGATTAAAAATGATATTTTTAAATATGGATAGATTTTGTAAGAGAAAAATTTAACAACAATACAAAGAATGTGAAGTTATCAATTTGTCTTTATTTTTCAAAATTCTAATAAAAAAATTTGAGCATCAAATTAGAGAAATAATTAAATAATATTTAGATAAAAAAGTGATGGTATTAATAGTAATTTCTTTATTTCTTTCTTTTGTTTTGTAATACCAAACAAAAGGGATAAAATCATTTTTTTATCTTCACATATTAAACTAGTAGAAGAAAATTCAAAATTTTTTCTTTCTCTGTAGTTTTTTTGCCTTCATAGCTCTCTCTTCCTTCTATTTTCTTTCGTTCTTAACAAACGGAGCATTAGGGTAACAGCTGAGGTTTTCCGTTATTTGTTTTATTCCTTTTGGAAATATTATAAATTGTGTTAATAGTATGGAAGAATATGAGTCATCAGTGGTTATGGAGATTAATGGCTTATGGCCCCAAAGACGCATAAATATCTATTTTTGTATAGACCCACCATTTCTTTGTGGCATATCATCATTTGAAGACGCTCTAGAAGGGACATAGACATAACAAACAGGCCATGTCATCGAATCTTTTCACAATCTGCATACCCCTTTTGTACCCCCCCAAAAAAAAAAAAATAAAATAAAACATGACTTATCTAGATGGATGCACATGGACGTGTGTACTTAACGCCTCGACCTTGACTGGAGTTGAAGCAACGTGTCATTCAAATTATCCTGACGCATGATGCATCTAGTTTTTGGTTTACATCATAATTTAAATTATTTTATTATAGTATTTTTTTTTATAAAAATTTAAATTTTTATTTAAATTTTTTATTCAAAGCTATGAACCAAACAAAAATAGATTGGCTTAAAAAAACCCTTGTTGAAAAATTTTCTCCGGTTCTGATTATCAACTTTCTAAGATTTGCTTTGGGAGGGGGGGGGGGAGATTGTCAATTGCAACTTTCAAGCTTCATTGAAGAGGATCCACATATATATATATATATATATATATATATGAGCGTGTGTGTTGAGGTTAACTAAGATCCACTATGTATTTAATTTGTGAAATTTGTACGTTGTTTGACATGATGGTTAGAACCGTTTTTTCTATAACATGTGAGAACTTTATATTGTAATATTTTTTTTATTTTTACTGTAACATGTAAGAGTTTTATACTATTTATAACTGAGAATTTTTTAAAACTAGCCTTACCAAACAACCTTTTGATCATCTAAATAATAACCCAGTTAAAAGATAATTGCCACAATGTTGAAAAATAACGACAAAGAAATATGGATTTGTCCAATTTTTTCCATATCCCATACCGTGCCTAACCATTTCCATTAAATTAAGTCATTGTTGGAGAGTATCTTCAATGACTTAACAAATCAAAAAGCAATGCCAGTTAATTGATAAAATGACTGCAGAATAAATAAACAAGCGGTCATAATTTGAAACGATACATCCTAAGTTAGACGGTTAAAATGCGTGATCATTGAGAAAAACGACTCTTTCTAATAATTAGATGATAGCATAAGTGATTTGATAACGTTATCATGTGTCAAGTTAGTAATTAACAACATGAAATAAAATAAGAAACTGGAGAATACTGGAAATAATAATAGATTTAATACTGTAATATTGTACTTAAAGAACACACATTAAAAAATGACCCATACTTGAGTTGTCTGAGCTGGTTCAAGAATGCTGCCGCTACTCAAAGAGAGCCCACACACGAATCGCACCGTCGTGCTCTGAGCTCTATAGAAACTCCGATAATGATCCCTCCTCTTCGCGAAGTAGATATACTCCAAGACCAACCGTGAGAATAAGAAACTTTACCATAATTTTTGATCGGGTCTGCTAATTTTTGTGATCAAATTTGAACATGGATATAATTTTTGTCTCGATTTGTTGATTTTATTATTGGATTTGAACTTAAAGATGATTTTGGTTTGATGATTTTTGTTTGGGCTTTGTCGATTTTTGTTTGGGGTTGGCTTTTTTTAAGATGAATCTGATTAACTTGAGATGATTTTTATTTTTATTTTTTTTATTTTTGTCGTTGTTGTTGTGGGCCCACAAGCTACGTGGTGGTTTTTGATCGTTGATGATGTGCCAGAAGCCATCCCACGAGTGAATAATTGGTCATGTTTGCTATGTCCCCGCACGATTTAGCAAACTATGCTTGGTTTAACTCCATGAATTGTATTTGGATAGGTGTTTGGCCATGCGTTTATTAGCACCTCTGCACTTTCTGAGTTTACTATTGATTAATATATGATCCATTTTCCTTTCCAAAAAAAAAAAAAAAAAAGAAGCGTTTCTTCAAGAATTATCTTGAAAAATTGTAAATTCCTTGGTGAAGCTGCTTGTAAGTAGAGGTGTCTATTTGGTCCATTTGGCCCGGCCCAGCCTTTATGAGCGAAAAAGAAATCAAATATTGATAATAAGCAAACTCAAAATAGGAAAGTTAAAAAAAAAATAAAAAGAAATTAAAAAAGGGGAATTTCTCAAACTCACGGTAGAGAGTTACTCATTGTATGTTGATCGTATAATGTGGCTAAATGTGCCCAAAAAGAAAAGACTGTAGCATCCATATGTATCTTGTGAGGCCGTCACTTAGAACTTATTTTCCTAGAAATCAAGAGATCAACCAACAAGGGAAACGACCTTTTCGTCTAAAAATATTATTCTAATTTGCCTTTCTTTATAAACGTCAGAAAAAACATACAAGATTTCCTCGCAATCTGAAATGTAGAGACTTCAATATTGGCGGGTATCACCCTAGTTTTCCTTTCTTTATAAATGGTTTTGCTTAAATTCGGTCAAAATTATTATTTTTTTTTGAAAAATAACCCTAAAATATAATCCAAGAACTAAAAACGCTTCATCTTCCCTGCTATGCAAAAACTAAAAACGGCACTTCAAGCTTCCAATTTACCCTATCCGATCCCGTCACCACAGTCGTCGCTACTTCTGTTCTCGGCACCTCGTTACCTCCTTCCAAAGGGGAATTCTCGGCCGAAAGCACTCCGATAATGGGGCAAATAGGCGGCTTCCAAGCTGAGCAGCGGACCCTGCTTCTCGTCAACGTGTACCCTTACTTTGCATACATATACAACCAGAAAGACATTTCTTTTGGCCTATGCTTTGTTCAACACAAGCAAAGTAGTGGCGAGGGACGGCTAATTCGAGTACCGAAATCCTTTCTATGCCATTGCCGATGTGGTTTATTCGGCGTTGGAGTTGATTGTGGCTCCGTTGAGATTGTTGTGGCCGAGGGTGGTTGGCCTTCCAAAGGGAATGGAGATATAGCGATTGTTGAGAAGGCCAAGATGTATAATAACAATTTGATAAGGCATGTTTCGGGGATATCTGGAACGCCAAGGAGGCCAGGGAAGAGCATTGAGGCTCATATTTTTGGTCTGTTTAATGAAGATTTGAAGCCTGCTGGGACTGAACAAAACTTTGGGCTGTTTTACCCTGATTTACAATGTTAATTTCAATAACAATTTGATTATGTATTGAAATAAGGGCAATTGTATTTCCTCAAAAAATAAAAAAGTAGGAAATTATAGTAAATGTCACATTTCATAAACCTTTAGGTACCAAATATTAGATTTAGTTTTAAAGCTTTAGTAAATTCCATGTTAATAAAAATCTCTTTCCTATTTTACCCTTATATACATTAAAGGACGAAAACAAAACAATAATGTTCAAAATTCCCTTCTCTAACGCTCCCCTCCCTCTTCCTTCAAAATATAGAGGGGAAAAGAGAGGGAGAATGAGGGGAGATAGAGGATGTGAGAGTGCGAAAGATGAATGATTTGTAATTAATAAATGGGGACATTTTTGATAAAACAGTAGTGTACTAACAGTTGCTATTAATTTTAATTACTCCCCTCTTGAAATAATGAATATTTTTTATTTATATTTTTGAAAAAAAAAATCCTTTAAATTTCAACGATCTTTCTTATACATTATTAGTCAGATTTATTTATTTATTTATTTTTTAATTTTCATAGTCAATATTTTCTCTCCGCATTCTTCAGTTACCCTCAAAGTCGAGAAGGCTGGTCTCAAAGCCGCATAAGCATATGGACTATAATAAAAAGTGAGAAAGGAGGAAGCATGGTCATCTTGCTCTCACATTCAATTTAATTAATAGCTTAATGGTCTAAACTCTAAAGAAGCGTGACACAGCCACGCCTGAATCAGTATTGAAAGCGAGCACCAATTGTCTATCTAAATTAATCTTCAATTCCTACCAATGCCTAAGAACTCTCTTGAAATAAATAAATAAATAAATAAACAAATAGCAGCTAGATTTGGACACGAGATTGGAGTTCTCTTGCACTTTCAGTTTTAGAGTGGTATATAACACTTGGACTTCAATCACTTGTCCGGACATAAATTGGGACATTAAAATTAAACTGTAATCTGAATTTATATCACTTCTTTTAAAACCTTTTAAGTGTAATGTAAAAGTGGTACAGATGAATAACTTGTTGTAAGAAACCTAATTAGTGGGGGATCTAGCTCGGGCTTTAGAAGGCTTTCTTTGCCTTCCACTCCAGTCGCTTTCCATACCCAAATATACCATTTAACTTTCTATACATGTTTTTTTAGCGTCTGTTTAGTAGAAGGGATGGACGGGTGGAAGGGTGGATAGAATATGAGGGAAGGAAAGTGTAAAGAGAATGATTGAAAATTTTCTCAAAGTTGTTTGGTATTATAAGAGGGAAGCATTGTAGTTGTCCATTCTCTTGCTTAGTATTAGTTTAAAATGAGAAAATAAGGATTTAGTAAAATTACAAATTCACCCTTATAGTAGAGATTTAGATTTGCTTAATTTTTTTTTTCAAATATTAAATTTAATTTATTTCAATCAATAGAAATTTTAAACAGTTTATACAAATATATGTGTCCATAAATATAAATAACATTTTTGATACATGCACTATTTAATGTACATATATGTAATATATATGGATTGAAGTTTTATATATTTGGTTGTAGCAAGGTACCATATTTTTGGTTGAAATCACGTGTTATATGTAGATATACATACATATATATATATATATATATCATATACGTGTATTGAAAACATGAAAAACGAGTTTAAAACATGTAGAATATATAAAATGTTATCCTAAACCAAAACAAAACCAATTATATAGCTAATCATCAATTCAGATTAACTTTCAAACCATATTTTTAAACTTTGCTTCTCAAACTCAAAAAGTTCAAACTAGTATAATTCAAACTCTTGAATCAAACGGAATTGACTCATGTTTTTGGGAAATTTCTAAATTGATAAAGAGCAATTTAGGGAGTTTAATTATTTTTTTCTTCAACTCCACACCAATCCTTCCAATTATGGAAGGAAATACTTGGTGGCCCAAGAAATTCTCAATCCCTACCTCGTTTCCCCTCCTTTAATTCATCTCTCTACCCAAACAACACCCATCTTCACTTTCCTCACCTCCATCCATTTTTATCAATCCCGCTGCCCTTCCATCCCTCCAACCAAATTTACCTCTACATTTTTAAGTGTACATCAATGTTTTATTCAACTTGTCTGTGAAGAAAAAACAACACCCAGATCAATTGTTGCCTAAATTAGTATATAACTCCTTAGCCAAAAAACCTAACAATGAAGTTTTTGAGTTTTTGTTTAACAACTTTTAATTTAACAAAAGAGGACGATGACAAAGTGAAAATTGAAGTACTCCTTTAAATTGTTTCAACCCAAAAAAAAAAAAAAAAAGAAGCTAATTATATATTTTGTTAAAAGAACTACAGTGACGTCACATACATTTTAAGGCTAGTTTTACAAATGGTCCATGAGATTTATTCTCAATCTTATTTTAGTCCTTAACGTTTAAAAAGTTCTATTTTAATCCCTAATTTTTTTATTTTGTTTCAGTTTTAGTTCTTTCGTTAATTGGATATTAAATATTTTACAAAAAACTTATAAAATGTCACACTTTATTCTATAATCTATTACTTTATTTCACTTTTGGTTACTCTGTTATAACTAATAATTATGAGGGACTAAATTTAAAAAATCTAAACTAAAAAACAAAATATTATAATTTTGATTCATGTAAATAAAAAAATAAAAATAATTTTATCATATTGTTAGTAAGATGAATTTTAATTTAGAAAAAAATAAGTTGAATTTCTAATTCCAATGTATAAGTATAATCACACATTTTAAATAACAAGTTATGTGTTACAATTTATATATGTATATTTATATCTTGTGTTAATTAAGCATAATTTTGAATATTATAGTTACTATATTTACACACGTATATATAATATATACTAACATTAAATATTCAATTTTAATTTAAAAAAATTAAAACTCATTTAAAAATCAATATCTAATAATCAATATGATAAATTGTTTTTGTTTTAGTCACATGAATCAAAATTATTGTATTTAATTTCTCGCTTTAATTTTTTTTTCATTTTTAATAATACCTTGCTAATAGAGGGATCAAAGTGAAACAAAATAACATATTAGAGACCAAAAGTGAAACAAAGCAATACATTAAAGAACAAAATATGACATTTTAAGAATATTCTCTTAAATTTTTAACATCCAATTGACGGAAGGACCAAATCTGAAGCAAACTGAAAGATTAGGGACCGAAATGGAAATTTTTGAATATTACGGACTAAAATGAGACTAAAAGTAAATCTCATGGGTCCCTTATAAGATACAACCACTTGACTAAAACATTTCATATCATTATATTCCAAATCTAACTTTGCTAACTTTTTATGAAAATTAACTAAAAAATAAATAAATCTCCATTATTGATCTAATTATGTTTGATCTAAATTATTAATTGTCAAACAATGCCTAACCCTAAAACTACGACAACAAAAAAGAGCTTATGCATTATCTAGCCCACAAGCCACTATCCAAATCACCGTTCCTGTTAACCACAACAATTGTAGTACTCTCATGCCTTGTTGTGCGGTACATATCCCTTAACACTCAACCCATGTCCTACCTCCATAAACCCATTGTCGACTAGGCTCTCTCAACCATGTATAGAATTCCGTCGGCTCCTTATCCCCAATGACCTAAAAGGGCCATCACAATCCATGATCACGACCTTAAAATAAAGTGAGAATATAATTTAAAAGAAATTTTAACATAATAAGTTAAGTGCGACTATAATTTAATAAGAAATCATAGCGAGAATTTTTTTCTCAAGTTGGTAAGGTGAAGTGAGCATTGTCTTAAATTAAGGGGCTGCTCAAAAAAATTGAAAATTGAAAACTCATCAAAAAAATCAACAAAATCAATTTAAAAGGTAGAAACCAACCAAGTCAGTCTGAGATTGACCGCCACAAAAAACTAACGGTCAATTTTCAGAAAAGCTTTTTCTGGTATCAACCGACCTTTTCAAAACTATTTATATATATGCATTCATATATCAATATATGAATAAAAAGATAAACTTTTAATTTAAATGAGTATTTGTTGGATTAAAACTTTTAATTTAAATGAGTATTTGTTGGATTACTTAACTCATACATTATTATTCTCATGTTGACATTTTTAGCCTTCTTTAATATATTAAATTTGAACTAAATAAAGACCATGTTATTGCTCTTTAAATGTTGGATTATGTTCGGTATTCTGACTAGTTACTTTAGTTAAAAATCGACTGAAACCGACTAGTACAAAACCAACCATTGTTGGTCAAAAACCGACCTATTTTTTGTCTATTTGATCGGCTCTTCGTTTTGTTTTCTCAAAATTGACCATCATTTGTTAAAAACCAATCAATCAAAAACTCACATAAACCGACCAATAAACACCCAATTTAAAGGACACAAAAGAGAATAATCCTCGTTTAACATAAACACTATTAAAAAATGATTCTGGAGTTTTCTAAACGACAGACGACACTAGTTTTGTAGTTAGCCCGGTTGTTCAAACCCACCCAACCTGAGCTGGACCTGACCCTGACCCTGACCCGAATAATTTCCCTCCTGTATTTCCTTCGTCTCCGTCGAGCAACACAGAAAATAGCCGGTTAGGGTTTTCATTTCAACCCATTTTCCTTAAACCTTAAGCCTCAAGTCTCTCTCTTTCTTCAATTCTCTCTCAATCGAACCAGAAAATGGGTAAAAAGAAGCCTAAAGACCCCGAAACCAACACCCAGACCGACGGCGTTTCGTCTCAGCCCGATATTTTCACGACCCTCTTCGGAGTCGTCAATGACAAAAACGCCGTCGTTTCAATCTTCTCCGACGCGAACCCTTTCGTACGAAAGCCCCAAGAGCAACAAACCCTAGAACCTTCGAGAATCCCCGAGATTGGCGGCGCCAAGGATCCCGACGTCGCCAGGCAGATTAATAGGAAGAGGAAAAACGAGAAAAAGGCGAGTCCTGGCATCGTGGATTCGGACAATGAAGCTCCGGAGGCTCAGAAGTCGAGGAAAGGGAAATTGAAGAGCTCCGATTTGGAAGATGGTGATGAGGAGGATATAGCTAAGAAGAAGGAGAACAAGAAGAAGAGGAAGAGAGATGAGATTGAGAAGGAATACGAGGCGAGGAAGTATGGGGATGTGGATGAAAATGCGGGGGATGGAGAGAAGCGCTTGAGCGGAAGAGTTGGGGAGAAGAGGAAGACGGTGGATAATCCGTTGGAAACTTTGGTTCCGAAGGAAGGTTTCGACGACGAGAGCAAGCTTCTGAGGACTGTGTTCGTCGGGAATTTGCCGTTGACGGTGAAGAAGAAGGCATTGATCAAGGAGTTCAGTAAATTCGGTGAGGTTGAGTCTGTGAGGATTCGGTCTGTGCCAATTACGGATGTGAGTGTTTTTTTTTTGTGGCTTGAAACTTGAAATTTAATGTTTTCTTTCCCTTCTTCAAATGTTTAAAGTTTGATTCTTCTTTTTTCCTTTTGGTGATCATGAACATGTCGTTTACATGTTTGGTTTTTTGTTAGACCAAAACACCGAGAAAAGGAGCAGTAATTAGGAAACAATTCCATGAATCTGCTGACAGGTACAGCTCTTAATTTGCTCATCTTTAGTTTTAATTTTCTTTTTACTTGTAAAATAATCGGATTTATGCATTTATCGATTTCTTTTAACCTCATCGTTGCTTATATTTTTGGCTGAATTTCGGGTTGCTTGCTTATGTGATGTCGTTTGGTCGTGTTCATTAGTTGTTTGGTTTTCAGTTTTTCTGCAATGTCTTATGCTTGAATCTGTTCCAATTATTAAGTTAGTTATTATAAATCAACCATGTATTACACGCGTTGAAAACCAACAGTTTCTTGCTTGAGATTGTCTGGTAGATTTTGTAACCTAACTCTATCAATCAGATGGGTCATCGTTCCGCCTTTGTATTTGATAATGTAGCTGTGTCAATGATGTCTGGCTACATGTCCGCTTTGGTTTTACTATTGCTGTTGTAGGATTTTCTTTTTTTTTTTTTTTTTTTTCTTCTCTTATTCTTGATGTGGTCGTTTTGATAATAGAATGTTTTCTCTTGCAGCGTTCATGCATATGTCGTTTTCAAAACACCGGAATCTGCACAGGCTTCTTTGTCCCATAATATGGCTGTGGTACGTACAAACTCTTACTTGGTTGGATGATTAGCCTGATTATTATGAGTAGCTCTAGATTAAAATCAATTTTTTTAATTTAAATTTTTAGTTAAGGTCGAGCAGTAAAGGGAATATAAATTGACTTTACTGATATCTAATCGATGTGTTTTTAGGTCGGAGACCATCATATCCGAGTTGACAGGGCATGCCCACCTCGCAAGAAGATGAAGGGGGATGAAGTTGCTCTTTATGATCATAAGAGAACTGTTTTTGTGGGTAATCTTCCATTTGATGTAAAGGTAATTTTCTCACTATGAAACTTCTTACCTTGAAATTTATCTTTTTCTAGTCTGTATCCATATGTGCTGATTGGATACTTTTCTGCAGGATGAAGAAGTTTATCAGTTGTTTTGTGGTATAAACAATCTTGAATCCATTATTGAGGGCGTTCGTGTCATCAGAGATCCTCACAATAACGTTGGAAAGGGTTTTGCGTATGTTTTGTTTAAGACAAGAGTATGTTATAGAGTTCCCTTTCGAAGATCTTTTTTTAGTGTTTCACATGTTACGTTCACCTCTGTCATCATGTTTTTATTTTTGCATAAGCCTTTATTGAGTGTTTTGCATGTGCAAGAACCACGTATAGAAAAACAAGATAGAGTTTGTTTGGGAAACACGTTGGAAATAATAATAAGTTTCATTTGCTACAATGTAAAGTTCTAACTTGCTACAGTGAAAAACAAAAGTTTGCTACAATGTAAAGCTCTCACATGCTGCACTGTTTATGTTCCATCCAATGTGTTTCCCAAACGAAGCCTAAAACTAATATAGTGTGTTGGCTCAGTTTGATTACATGTCTCCAAATGAGTGTATATAGCAGAATCAACTTTGTAGTGCTTGAGTGTGTTCTACAAGCCAAACTTCAAATTATCGGGTGCATCAATTTTCGATTCTTGGTGCTCTAAGTGGGGAAGAATTTCAATTAGGTTATTTCGAGCTGAAGCTAGTTGCTGACCACAATGAGGACTATCATGCATTTGTGTGTTACAGTTGTAAGGAGATATTATAGTTTATGCTAAGATTTCTCTCCTTCTTCCTCCAGATTTCATGAGTGTATGTATGCATCTAGACGATGTTGTTCTACTTTGTATTGCACAATGTTGCTTAAATGACTATTGATTGTTTGTATTCTCTTTGAGCATGCAGGAAGCTGCGAATTTGGTTGTTAAGAAACGAAATTTAAAGCTTCGAGATCGGGAACTGAGGGTTTTTCATTCCAAAACAGATTCGACGCCATCTAAGAGAAGGAGTCCATCATCTGCAGAGAAGACTGGCTCCCCAGCAAAGAAGTTTCGGAATTCAGGGAGTGCAGATGTTAGCAAAAGGGCTTTCACAAACGTTTCAACTTCCTACCAGGGCTTGCGTGCGAGCAAATCTGGTGTCCAAAAGAAAGTCGCAAAAGGCGGTAGACCAGAAAAGTCGACAAGAAAAGCTCAGAAAGGATTGCTGCCAGAACAGAAACAGAAAAGACCAGCAGTTGCTGCCAGGAAGGCGAAAGCGAAAGCTTTCAAGGAAATCGGTGCTTCGAAACAAGCAGGAATGAAACGTAAGATGGATAGCCGGACTCCAGAGAGTTCCCTCAGGAAGAAAGCGAAGAAATTACGGTAGATTGTTGCCAAATAAACGCTATTATATTGTGGGCACGAATACAGTTGAAAGGCTTTAGCTGCTCTTTAGTTATAAGCATAATCGATGATAAGGCCTTGTAGTTTCCTGTATGGGAATTTCCGTTTCTTCAACTGAGTATCGATTTTGATTCCATAGATTGTAGAAGATGAGTAAGACCAATGAGTTTTAGCCTAAGATCCGCAGTTCCATATTGTATCTGGATTCTGTCAGAAACTCTCAAAATGTGTAATATATGATAAAATGACCATATATTAGTGTGTTCAACATGCTTGTTTCAACAGGTCGTCTTTTGAGTGCACAAATAAGTAGGCCCGGAGATTACACAAAGGCGATAATGTTGGATTAAAACTTTGCCCTTTTATAGATTATTAGATTAGGGGAGATTACATGACTCCATTCTCGTGAGAGAAGCTTCGCCCCTCTATAAATCAATCTCCTCCAGGAAAATGCATTTTTTTTAAAGCATCTTTTCAAGGTAGAGCAGCATGATTTGTATTTCTAAACATTACATTTGGTCAAAAATATAAAAAGAAATGCAGAACTAGCTATTTATAGAGTCTTACCGATAGAGTGGATGTTTGAGAGAGTGGTAGGAACCAGTGATGGGAGCCACTTTTACATTGTGAGAGTTTTACATTGTAGCAATTTTTTTTATTGTTATTGTAGCATGTGAGAACTTTTTACTATTCATAACTGATTTTATGGTGGGAACTAAGTGGTTCCCACCACTGCCAAACACTCCCAGAGTGTTTTATTTTTTCATATCCTACTGTGAAATCCTCTTTTTTTTTTTTTTTTGTCATTAGTTATTTTCTTTTAGCTACCCATTTTTGCCGTACAGGAGGTTTCATTTGAGATTGGTTTTTCTTTTTGTGATGGAACTTGTCTTGCTTATTATTTAGAGTAAAACATTGATGCATTTTACTTATAAAGGATGATAGTCATGTCTACTCATTCATTTTTAACTTTGAATGAGAAAGATTGGTGGTCATCGCACGAAACTGAAATTAAGGAATGAGATTGGTAATCGTATGCCCTCCTAATCTCCTATCATTATAGTCATAGTAAATTAATATTTTACCCCTAATTTACTTCATAATGTTGTGTAAGACAATGCAATGCAACAAATTTTAACTATATCCTCTATTTATAATTTTATTTCTTATTATTATATAAGTACTTTAATTCTTATTAAGATTAATCTAATAAATGGTTCTTGAAATTTATCCCTAATCTCACTTTAATTACTGACACTTGTAAAATCCCTCTCTCATCCCTAATTCATTTCTTCATTTCAATTTTGATCCATCCGTTAGTTAGGTGTTAAACATTTGACAGAAAACCTTTAAAATGTCTCTTTTTTTCCTTAATGTATTTCTTTTTTTCACTTTTGGTTTCGTTGTTAAAATAAGTTAGGAACTAAAGTAGGACATTTTAAAGGTTTTCTATTAAATTTTTAACACTTACCTAATAGAGGGACCAAAACTAAAATAAAATAATAGATTAGGGACTGAAAAATGAGACTTTCAAAATATTAGAGACTAAAATAGGACCAGGGGTAAACCTCAAAAACTATTTGTGGGATTAATAAATACACAATTTGTTTTATTTGAACAAAATAGTATGTTTTTAGTTTTTTTATCTATTATATTCAACTTTTGACACTATTTTTAATTTTTTTAAATAGTTATAAACATAATTTTATTATTTTGTCCCAATATTATAGTAATCATTCTAATTTATAATCAAATTATGATTGAGTTTATTATAACTAATAGGATAAATTTTATTTTGTCTCTTGAACTTTGGTTATTTTGTCATCTTGCCCTTCGAACTTTGAAAACTAGCATGCACACCATTTGAACTTTAAAACGTTAGCAAAAATACCCTCTAAACATTAAAATGTTAACAAAAATGTCCCTTTTGTTATATTCCCTCTATAAAGTTATTTTTCTCTTCGAACTTTGGGAACTACATCATTTTGCCTCATGGACTTCAAAAATTGGTATGTTTTCTCCATAATTTTGTTTCCTTTTCTTTTCTAGCCAACAAATCTTGACACAAATCAAAACTCAGAGTCGGGAACTGAGCCAAGGCGAAAAAGCATTACTTCATCGAGATGAGGGTGAAATTCTAGAACACGCGGCTGCGAACGACACGGTCAGCATAGAGTGGAATAAGATTTGTTGAGTATTCGTAGAAAAAGCCAATGAAGAATGAGGAAGAGGAAGAGGAGAATAGTGGGAGCAAGCTCGGCGTCAATGAAAAATCTTTTACTTTATTTAAGGTCCATTCTGTCTCTCTCTCAGAAAGCATAATACTCTCTCCTTCAATCCACTTGAAATCCGTGAATCTTGCTTAATCTCAAGTTCAACCTCCTCAATGGTTGTGATTTTAGAGCTTGGGCTTCAAGTTTAAGCCCTAGTTTGCCACCTCTTGCTCCTCCTCCTTATTCCTTCTTCTCTTCCTCCTTGACTACTCAACCAATCTTGTTCAGTCTTGGCTTAGTCAACGACTCTTAAGTGAGCGTTTTGAATTTTGACTTATGTGAAAAATTAACTACAAAAGAACAAGGAAAAAAAAGTATAGGGGGTAAACATGCCAGTTTTTGAAGTTTAGGGGACAAAATGACATAGTTATTAGAGTTCGACGGGCAAAAATAAAAAGTTATGGACAGAATGTAACAAAAAGGTCATTTTGTTAATATTTTAAAGTTCAAGGGGTATGTTTGCTAATGTTTTAAAGTTCGATGGGTGTGTATGTCAATTTTCAAAGTTCAGGAGATAAGATGACAAAATAACCAAAATTCGAAAGGCAAAAATAAAATTTGTCCTAATTAATATAGATTTTATATTGAAAATGCAAAGTTTACTTAGGGTATATAAGAAAATTCACAATAGTTCATCCCAATTTTTAGTTTGAGTAAATCCATGAATGCCTCCGGTTCCAAATCCTCTAACCTACGTGAACAATTATTTTATTATATTTTTAATTGCATGCCCTATGACTTGAACCTATAATTTACAACATAAAAAACAACTCGCACACCCACTAGCACCAATTGAGCTAGCCTCGATTGAAACCTCAGTAATCTACTTGTTTTCTTTGAATCCTCAATATCCGAGTGCTGGCCCCTTCTGATGTTTGCCTTTGAAATGAAACCTCATTCCAAATGCTGCACAGTTGGATTCAGGCTCACACACACACAGAAAGAGAGAGAGAGAGATTGTGAGAGTTCTTTTTGTAACTCCACTTTTTTAATGGTAACGTAAACCATTTTGAAAGTCAACGGGTTCATGTATTTTTCTTATGTTGGTACAGTGACTTCAGTTCTGAAAAAATGACATTGACTGCGTCCATAAATCGTCTTAGAACACAGCCTAAGTTGCCTCGACTTTTTCTTGAATTAGTTGCGTCATTGTGAACTGTTTCGCATTTATGTATCATCTCAGTATTCTAATTCATGAGATTTAATGGCTTAGCTTTTGGGAAAGGTCACATTAGCACACACATGGTGGACATTTCAGAGCTGCGTTGGTGGGTGGGCAATGTCCTAGATTTGGTTGGCACATTTCAAAGCTAATAACTACGCGTGTAAATATTATCAAAAAAATCTTGACAATGTTCTAGAAACAAAAAATAAAATAAATCTTGACAAGAAATATAAATGTTGAACTGACTCATTCAAGGCTCTTTAGTCTACTTGTTTCTTGCAATATTTTTTGGATAAATTTTATTTGTTTCCTAAATTTAAGTGATTTTACCATCTTATCTCTTAAGCTTTAAAAACTGATATGTACACCTCTTAAAATTGAAAACATTAGCAAAATACCTCTCAAACTTTAAAATATTAGCAAAAATGCCTCTTTTTGGTACATTCCATCCCTAAAATCCCCCATCTCCAAAAACGTTGGCAATGATATCATCTTACCCCCTAACCTTCAAAATTGGTATGTTCACTCCCTAAACTCTTTTTTTTTCTCCTTTCTTTTTTTTTTTTAGTCACCAATTCTTCACATAAGTCAAAGCACAAATCGCTCATCTAAGAGTTAGGACTGGGCCAAGACTGAACATAATTTGCTAAACAGTAGAGGAGGAAGACAACAAGGAATGAGTAGGAAGAGGCAAGTGTAGGCTCGAACTTAAAGACTGAGTTCTATAATCACAACCATTGAGGAGGTTGAGCTTAAGATTGAGCAAGATTTACAAATTTCGAATGAACTAAAAAAGAGAGAATTGTGTATTTTGAGGGAGAGGCGTGATGGAACAAGAATAAAGTGAAAGATTTTCGTCAATGCCTAGCTTGCTTCCACGCTTTTGCTTTTCCTCTTTCTCATCATTCTTCGTTGGCTTTCTTCCTTTGTAACTACTCAGCAAATCTTGTTCTGCTCCAAGCTGATTATGTTGTTCGTGGTGCATTTCTACAAGCTCACTCTTATCTCGATAAAAAAGTATCATTTGTCTTGGTGTAGGTCACGACTCTTGTATGAGCAATTTGATGAGCAATTTGAGTTTTGAAGTGCGTGAAGAATTGTTGGCTAAGAAAAAAAGGAAAAAGAAAAAAGGTTTCAGGGGAGTAAGCATACCAATTTTTGAGGTTCAAATGACTTAGTTACCTTTGATAGACAAAAATAAAACTTTATGGGTAAGATATAACAAAAAAAGGGATTTTTACTATTGTTTTAAAGTTCAGGGGTATTTTTGCTAACATTTTAAAGTTCAAAAGACGGCACGTCAATTTTCAAAATTCAAAGGGTAAGATAACAAAGTTATCGAATTTTAGGGGACAAAAATAAAATTTATCCTTTTCTCAAAGGTCATTTTGCCTTAGAAGTTTGCAAGAAATAGAAATGTTCACTACTATTTATTCCGGTCTTCTTTTTTGCTTTCACGCCTCTTCTTGCAATAAGAGAACAAAACTCTCCAGTGTTCGACCCTACTGACGATAAATAAGCAAATATCCATGTTTTGCGTGAGAGAGAGAGAGAGAGAGAGAGAGAGAGAATGATCACAATACTTTCGGCACTAAAAGATAGTTAAAAGGGTAACTTTTAACTAGACAAGGCATACATAAAAGTCTTATTAAATATACACATTAAAGAACATGAGTTCTTCCCAACTAATTTGAAATTAAACACCACGTAACAACCCTCCCCCGCCTTTTCCCAGTCTCCGCAGTTCCCCTAAGCCCGCTTTCATTAGACGAAGCGTCTCATTTCCCTGAAGCCAACTACTCTTGGCCTGCAACAACTGCAAGATGCATTGAAAATTATGACCACACAGCCATAATTTCCGGTTAAATATGTACAAGACAGAATGAGACGATACCGAAATGGCTGCGGAGAGAATGCGAGTCCATGTCCACCACCAAGGTCAGGTAGCAAAAGCTCTATGACTTGCCTTTGCCAACCAGCGTGGGGGTAACCGACAAAATTCCTATGAAGAATAAAGTGGCAACTGAATTGAAATCATAGAGATCACCAATGGACTGAAGCTGTCCAAGAGCTAGTCCAGCCTGCAACATAAAAAACCCAGAGAGTCAATGACACAAGACCAAGTTGTTACATTCGTGCTGCACCATAATTGGTAAGCTCAATAATGAAGGGAATCAATATTTTATGAACTTCATTGTTAGACCTGTGTTTTCTTCCCTTGTGTAGAACATTGATAAAATATTTGCACACCCGAGCGTGCAGCACGTTAAAATTATGTGATAGTTAGATTCAATAGTGTAGTACCCTGACAGTGACATAAGCAGCAGGAATGAGACCAATTAAAGTTCCCAAGAAGAATATATGATAAGGCACATCAACAATTGGAGAAGCAAAATTGATAAAGGTATTTGGCAAGGTTGGTGTCAATCTCAGGAAAAGCATGTAGTTCAACAGCCGCTCCCTTCTTTTAGCGACCTGAGAGTAAATAGAAGCAATTTATTCCCAAGCTCGGATTTTCATAAAATTGAAGAAATAAAGGCAGGATTTCGCCATGTACCTGTGCTTGAAAGAAACTCAACTTGTCGGGCCAAAGCGAGAATACAAGGGGACGCCCAATCAGCTTTGACAGGAAATAGCAAGAAGAAGCACCAGCAGTTGCAGCGAAAACAACAAGGGCTACACCTCTGAAGATTCCGAAAAGTGATCCAGCAAGCAGAGACATAAATACAGTCCCGGGAATCATGAAAGTCTGCATGAAGATGTAAACCATGCAATACCCCACCAGGACCTGTGCAGTGTAGTCGCTTGTGTAGCTTTCCAGATTATCTCTGCTCAAAACAGGGAAATAAGAAGAACGAATATATCAGCTTGCAATATTAGCTTCTTCTAGAGAATTGCATAGGAGACAATTCTGATAGTCTTGCTTCCACATCTCCATTTGAGTTGGTTCAAATGTTCTATGAAGGTCTAAGCAACAAAATTATTCCTCTCCTCTAGAAACAAAGTTATTCCTCTCCTCTAGATACAGTCCTAATGCTTTTAAGTTTTATCAACCTTTAGAACAAACTAACTCATTTTTAGAAACCATTTCAATTTTTCTTGAGCTTCACTGACTTATTTTCTACCCTTTTGAGCTACTTCCAAGATTCTCTGAGTCTTGCTATAAAGAATCTGTTATTTTAGAAATAATGAAGATTACAGGCCTTGGGCATGCCAGTAGAAAGCAATTATTCATGCTCATATCAACATGCAACGCTAAAATGTAGTGATAAATGCCTCATCTCACTTGGGGGATTTGTTTGACTTATATGTTAATTTTTCTTGAAAGAAAAAAAATGCTTGCGGAGATACGAATAACTTCCCAGGTTTTACATAGATTTGGGGAGCAAAAAGACAACACTCTTTCTCTTAAGGCTGAATATATATACAAGTGTGTGTGTGTGTTACTTTCAAGAACAAGCAGAGCAAAGAATCGACAAGTTTTATGCCAGAATAGAAACTGCGACTTAGATGCAAATATGCTAATTTATAATAAAAAAACCCATTCCAGTGGCCTAGTCATAAATCTGAAAAACCTAAAAAACAAAAAGTTTAGCCACAACATCATCTCATTCTCAGTCAATTAAAACAGAATACCAAAATTTTTTTTCCAGAAAAAAAAAAACTCAATCTTTCAACAAAACCAAATTCAGCACCAAAAAATCCGGCAATTCCATCACCCAAAGAAGCTTCAACATGCACGGTCAAATTATCACCAAAAAACACACATGCATGATTGATTACGAAACAATTAAGCCATAAACAACAACGAACAATAAAAAAAAGTATAAAAATTAAAAATTTATGAGCAAAAAGGTAAAAACCTGAGAATTTGAAGATCTTCGAGAGTGCGAGGAAGCTTGAGAAAGCTGTAATCGGCGGAAGGCATGGTTAGGTAAACGCCTAGGAATCCGATCACGAATCCCAAGACCACAGTCGAAGCCACCGTCACCTCCCAAAAGCTCAACGGAAACTTGTTTCCGCTAGATCCCGCCGTCGAATCCACATTCTCCGTTATCTTCGCCGCCATCCTCGCTTTCTCTAAAATTTCGCTCTCGTTTCCTTCGTTTTCTCGGGAAAAAAGGATGGAGAGAGAAAGAGAGGGAAAATAAACTGGAAAGCCCTGTTTTTTTTTCCTTCTCTATATTTCTCTCCACCTCTTTCCTTTGGAGGCACTTCTTCTTCTTCTCTTCTTTGGTTGTCCCCTTTCTTTCTCTCTTTTTTTTTTGTTTCTTTGTTTCACCTCTCTCTCTCTCCTCTCTCTCAGAGGTGAAGAATATTCGCTGCTCTCTGGTATCAAATCCAAAAAGCAAAATAAAAATGCAACGGCATTTAAATTTTAAAAAAATATTATTTTATTTTTTTCTTTGTATACAAAATTGGAAAAAAGAATTAATTGAATATTTTATTTTCACTTTTTTTGGGACCAAAACCAGTGTCGTCTCGTGTCAGTGTGTCGTTGTGTCCGTCAATAATGAATTTTTCATTCACAACAACCATTCTTAAAGGGAAGAATTACAAATTGATAAAAGTTAATAGAATTGTGGTTTTCTTTTTTTGTTGGAAATTAAAAGAATTGTGATTGTATTTAAAAAAATTATACAGAATAAATGGCTATAAAGTAAAAAAAATAAAATAAAACAAAAACTAATAATCAATTTCATTTCATAAATCATTCTTAACAAATGAATTACAAATTGACGAAGTTGAAAGAATTGTGGTTGTACCTTAAAAAAATTAACAGAATAAAAGGCTATTAAGTGATTTTTTGCTAATTGTCTATCATTTTTATTTCTCCTATAATTTTTAAGAACGCAAATAAATTGGGGCAATTTTTTTTTAAGGAAAGACGAGTGTTTAACAAAATGTTAATGATGAAACTGAATTGAATTGAATTGTTTTTTTTTTCTTTTTAATTTCGAGAATAACAATGAAATTGTTTTTAATTAATGAAAGATATTTAGAGAAATGGGATGGTGACCTGTAGGCCACGATAAGCACGTGAAAGGCCGACGAGAAGGAAATTAATCGTAATGATTGCAGGAAGTTAACCGCTGCATGTGCGCTGCGCGTCCCTCTCTCTACTGCATTTTTGGATCTAGTGCTCCAACTCACCCTCGCACTCATTCTCCAACTTATGATTCGTTTGGAATGATATAATTTAAAATTTTATAATTTAAACTATATGGGTGTTTGGTATGTAGTAATTTTAAGGTGAAAATAAAAATCTTACAGATTCTCATATTTGGTATGCAGTAATTTAAGTTTTGGATTCTTGATAAACTCAATTTCAAGGGATTCAAATTACCTCATTTTAAAGTAATCTAAATTCCACCCAACAAGATAATATTCATATTTCTAAGAATCTCAAAACTAGCAAAATCTCGCTTTCTTTTTTCTATAATAACGATGATAATAATTGTATTATTTTCAAATAATAATAATAATAATATTATTATTATTATAAATTAATATTTTTATACAATATAAATATAAAAACTATGTCAATATAAAATAATAATTTGATAATAATGATAATAATAACATTAACAACAATAATAAAAATATATAATATATTACATATACAATATCTAAATATAATATGTATTATTATTAATTAATATTAGAATATAATATATATAAATACTATAATAATAAAATAAAATTATTTCATATTATTATTATAAATTAATATTAATATATGATATAGATATAAATATTATATCAATATAAAATTATAATTTAAAAATAAGGATAATAATAACATCAATAATAAAAACTTCATAATATAATATCAATATGAATAGTATAATATTAATATTCATA
>CAMOHE010044506.1:0-84132 GCA_946598075.1 Artocarpus hirsutus
GAAATTTCTTCAACAACCTCCTCGTCTTCAAAATACTCTTTGTCTTCAGCTTGGGTGTTCACGAAAAATTTCAGTTCCCTAATCTCTGTTCCTTCAGCTAAAATACCACGTCTTCTGAATTTTGGACAAGTAGTTTAACGGTGGCCTGTCTCTTTGCATGAAAAACAGCGAAGGCCTGCTGGCCGGGAAGAAGAAATGCCTAAGGGAGTAGGAGCCGCGGTTGAGAATTTTTACTAAAAAAAGGTTTAAGAAGACCAAGCGATGCGAAAACCTCAATTTGGTGAAACTACGAAGGAAAAGTGGATCCATGGCGTGGTTCATATAGTGGTGGTCGGGTGGAAGATTGCCTTTTGTAGAGGTCTTCCTTTCCTCTTAGATGTTTTAGCATTACATTTCTTTCCATTGTGTTCAATCTCATTCCTTGATTTTTTTTTATTTTTTTTTTTCTCTTATCCTTTCTTCTTTCTTGGAGCAAAGACATACGAGGGAGTGATAAGTTTCCCATGTTAGTATCCCAGATACATCACCGCGTATGTTTATTGGTCAGCATATGGACATATTTGCATGGTAAGTCACGTGGGTTCTAAAAGGCGATTGGTTGCACTTGTAGGATAATGCAACAAACCAAAATTAATTTTATTTGTTTTTCCTTGTTCAATTTTCCAATTAAAACCAACTTTGTGCCTGTAAATTTTTCGTTTAGTCGTTTTACTACCAACGTAGTAATTTCAATTTCTCTTATCAAGCTAGACTGGCATTACAAGAGGTAAAACATATTTTTCAAACTACGAGGAATTTTTTTTAATATTTTAATATTCTTTGAGATATTACCAATGTAAAATTATGCTAAAATACAATATATGAATATAATATAGCCAATTTTAAAACTAAAATAAAATAAATGAATAAATTCGTGGACAATCCTTAAATTATTTTCTCTCTCTAGAATTGGTCTATATACTCAATTTTGTCCTCATAGATAGTGCCTGAACTTACAAATTGTCTCATGAATGGTCTCTCTCCCATCGCAAGCTCCTTCTCGTCGTGAGCTTCCCTTTTATTGCCAACAGACTGATGGGTGGCGATTCAATGAGGTTAGGCTTCGGCAAGGCAAGCTGCTCAAACAAGGCTAGGTGCTCGGGTGAGGGAGGCTTCAATGAACTGGTTCTGCAAAACAAAGAAAACAACTTTTTTTTTTTGTCTTCAAATTTAGTGCAATTTTTTAGAAACTTTCAAAAATGTTTTGAAAAATGTTGACCCAAAAATAGAACCAAAGAAGATTTTATTTTCATTTTTGTTTTTGGTGTTTTTGAAAATGGAAGAAAACTTCCCCAAAATGAAACTAAACGGGTTTCTATAGGTTTTAGGAATTTTTGTGCCACATCAAAAACCTACGATGATATCATGATTTCTTTTAATGGGTTATTCTCATTTGACAAAGAACTTGTTTAAAAAACCAATTTGGTTGACAAGAGCTGTTATGTTTGATCCACGTGTGAGTTTTATGTATTTTGTAAAAAAGTTGAAAGCTTTTATTTTGGTTTTTATGTAGTGTTTTTAGTGTTAATGAGACAATTAGCCCAATTACGTTTATCGAATTGAAATATGACTATAATTTGTAAAAATTCTACAAATGTCTCATAATGATATCATTAAAATTATTTATATGTAATTATATAGAACAATATATTATATCATTAAGATAATTACTATATCATTAAGGACATTTTTAAGATATTTCAAATATTGTGTTAGATTTTAATTTCATAACAATAATTTGAACACGTATTGTAATTTTTTTGTGTTTTTATTTTGGTTTCATTTTTCAAATGTTTTTTCTTATTTTCAAAAATATAAGAAACCAAAGTGAAAATAAAAAGATGTTTGCTTTCGATTTTGAGCCACACAAAACAAAAACATTTTTGAAAATTCTCAAAAATTGCTCATAAAATGAAGAAAAGAAAAGTTCTTGTGTTGAAAATCCTACTAGTAATCCTTTCCTCATTGGATCTACTTTCCTCACCAGAGTCTGACCTCACCAGAGCGCAACCTATCATAGTCCACTGCCCCAAAACCCTCCCCAATGCCACGACTACAACATTGACATGTTCGAGACAAAAGGGCAACTCGCGCCATCTGTGATCCTCATTGGAGGGAAGCTATCGTCGAAGGGAAACTTGCGTAGATGTCGTCATTGTCGAGTTCGCACAAATCATCACCCAAACCCTGTAATGTCCTCTTATAGACGTCACAATAATCGTTACTTTCATCCTTGTTATCATTATTTATAAGATAAACCATTTAAATTTAAACACAATTTGATAAACATATCTTAGGATCCATGCATACAATTTTTTTTTAAATATTTCAAATCCCTTTTTTCATAGTTTATAAATGCCAAGTTAACAAAACCATAATTCAAATAAAATTTCAAAACAAACTTTAAAATATGTTTTAAACAGTTTGGTAGACCAAACTTCTGCACAATCAAAATAAATGTAAAACAAGTCTTTTTACTTAATAGTGCAGAAATTTAAGCATTCAAAGAAATAAAAACATAGTTCAGAAAAAAATTATTCTTTCTTGGCATTCTTCTGTTTCCAATCTATTGTTTATAGTTCACACGCCCGTTCTCACCCTTCACCTATGCCATGGTCCTCTTACCTTTATCTGCAACATGATGATAAACTAAGTAAACAAAAACTTAATAAGTACACTTTCCTATCTTGCAACATAAAACATTTTATGAAACATCATAATCATAATCATCATTAACGTAATAGTGCACTTGACACAGTTTTATATAGAATAGATCTTTCATTATCATTATCTATATTAAAAACTTCACTGATTTTATCTTTGGGGGCCTAAGTGTTGCACCATAAACATCATCATCATGGATGCGCCGTCATGAGAGTAGAGGGGTAACTAATTCCAAATCAAACATGACAAGTCCAACCTTTGAGACATCATAAACATAAACATAAACATAGGGTGTGCAACACTTAATTAAGTGATACATATATATAGATATACTTTTAACATACCTCATCATTGAAACAACTTTCTTGTTGTAACAAGAGTTTTCATGAGAAAACAAAATGTAAAAACTAACTTAAAACTTATCATAAAACATGTTCTAAAAACTTTTTCGTAAAATTTTATCATGTTACAAGTGAGAATCTACTTAATTCTCTTGCTTGTTTACTAAACCTTAACTTGGGTGATGTTGTTGCAGTTCTCAGTATGCTTGTCTTTTGGAGTTTTCATGTCAAACATTCATATTGACCATAAGTCACTAGCAATACTATTAGTAATATATAAACATCTCATACTATCATTAAACATCACCATATCATGTAATAATATCAAGAAAAACAAAATCCCAATTTATGAACCTTGGGCATAATTCCCAAAAGTAGGTAGAATGACCTTTATTTATTTAAAAATTCATAATAATTTCATCTTAACTCTAAATCAGTCAAGACCAATGGCATTAGAAACTAGATTCAAAAAAAATAAAGAATTTGATATATTAACAAATATTTTGATAATAATTTGCATGAAGAAAAAGTCCTCGAAATTTAATCTAACTTTTGAGTCCATGTAAAATTACATAGCTTTCAAGGTCATCTTTGAAAAATCATAACTATTTAATGAAAACGCTTATTCAAGTGATTCAAAAGCCAAACAAAAGCTTAAGATGCCTAGTATTTGTGAAAAATATAAGAAAAATACAAACAGAGTAATACAGAATCAAAAGTTACTGAAACACAACAGCTATCAGATGTTTGTATGAAAAGTACGCAGGCATAAGGCATTAAAACACTCAATACCACTTCATAAGCCAATAATACCTCAATTAAAATTGTAAACACATAATTAACATGATACTAATTGATAATAAAATATACCCATAAAGTTCTACATAACAAAAATATGAAAATCTATGATATCTCCAATCTAAGGTTTAACGAAAGGTTAATCAAAACAAGTAAATCATCAACTTTTTGCAATCACCGATTGATATAAAATACATACAATAAAAGAATCTTTGTGATGATAATAATAATTTTACTACTAACATAATACATCAAAATTATAATATATCCAAAAATTAGCTTCAAATAAATTTTCAACAATTCAAAACATGCATTAGAATTCAGAGACCGAACAAACTCTAATTACTAAAGTAGTGAGTAATACACAATCACAAAATTTCAATAATTAAAATAGAATTACCTTAAACCTAAAATTTTTATGACAACCTAATAACATATATATATATAGTACCATAAAAAGTCTCATTAACAAATAAATTTGTTAGCCATACAAATAGGTCATATAAACAAGAAGTCCTAAATTCACCGAATAGACAGCCATAAAAACCTATTTTAAAGAAAATTCAAGAACTCATAAAATATTTATCAAGTAACCACAAAATTTCCAGATCATAACTTAACATATGCATGAATATCTCTATAAAATTTTGTTCAAATAAAGGTCGTTTGCCCCTTAAACATGGACTATACTTTTGTACAAAATACCGATCTGCAACAGTTTTGTCATGAATGGTAGATAATGAAAATTTAGTATCTCAGTATAGAAAATTCTAAATAATGTGAAATTTTGAGGAATATCACATAACACATACATAAACATCATACTAAAATTTTAGAAAAAACAGAAATTCGTAGACAAAGTTATGGGGTTAGATTACAAAGGAAACAAAATTTCAACAATAGTCTAGAATGAGTTTCTTACCACCAAAATGATTCTTCTCAATTCTCTTGAATTTATCTAAGTGAAAACCCAATATTTGGTTCAATTGTTTGCAGAAAAATAAGAGAGATAAGGGAAGAAAATGTGGAGAAGAAAGAAAAAGTGTCTAAGAAAATTTTAGAGAGAGAATTTTTTTTGGCTAGAAATTAAGATAATGAAAACTTTGGTAGCTTAGAGTTTAAAAGAGAGAAGAGATTAGATAACTGCAAAAAACCCTAATCCTAATCTGATTCAATTTCCCCTCCTTTTTTTTCCTTTTTTTTTTTGCATGGCAACTTTGTCCTTTTTTTCTATTCTTTTCCTTTCTTTACGTTATCAATATATAATAATATAATATAAATATATAATATAATATAAACGTATAGTATAATATAATATAATATAATATAATAATGTAATATAAATATATTATAATATAATATAAAATAATTATAATACATAACTACTATATACAACAATAATATTTACTCTATAACCCCAAAAACATTAATTTTCACATTATTCTTTTGGACATTTTATATTATCTAACTTCTTAATGCCATAATAAAAAAATGATACACATGTAATTATCATGGCATCATAAATGTTATAAAAATAAGAAAATATGCAATAAAATTCATATCATCATCAAAAATATAATTGTAGGCATGCATAATCCTAGAGCATCATAAAATTATGAATTTAGAGCAAGTCAAAACTCTAAAAAAATAAATAAATACTTTTAAGCTTATCATTACTTTTAACACAAATATCCCGAGCACATCGATCACACAAGACCGTCACCTACGACATTACTAAATAAAAAGTTAATTTACTCAACAAAAACAATAATAGCACTAAAATATTATATTTTAACGTTAAATTAGCATATGTGTCCATAGAAGAAAATAGGGGGCGTTGCAAACCCCCACTAATCACTGGTCCAATTGCTCCACCATAACCGTCATCGCATGATTCCCATTGGCCCAACCTTGATCTCTGTCGCACAATTCTCCCAAGCCCAACCTTATTCTCCATCGCACAAATCCCCCTCATCTGTGTGGCGAGCCTCTTGTCATTGCTGTGTCATTGTTGTCGTCGAGAGGAAGCTCGTAGAGGGTCGTCAATCTCCACGTCACAGGGACAAAGCTCGTGAAGTGAAGCTGTCGAGCGTTGGGTGGGTTCCATCATCATCGTCACTGCATAAGTTGTCTATCTCTTCATCATTGGCACAGTGGCCTCACTGGAGCCGAGCAAGAGGAAGAGGGAGAGTCCTCTTTGTTTTGTTAACAATAATAAAAAATTTTAATATATTAATAATTAGTGTTTTAGGTAATATTAATGAGTATTTTAAACTTAAAATTAATTATATTTACATTAATAATTTTTTTATTAAAACTGTTTTATTTTAAAAAATACACTACCAAATGCAACCAAACACAATTTTAAAAACAATTCTAACACATATCTCAAGATGTTTTCATTTTTAATTTTTCAAAAACAAAAACAAAAATAAAAATACTACCAAACGGTTATGTTTCTTTAGTTTCTTTCTTTTTTATTCTTATATATATCTTGAGAATGATTCTCAATTAATCGTTTTTTCTGCCTATATATTGCCCTTTATCCAAATATGGACTTAGATTTCTGTCTAAAAATGGTCTTAATCTCTGTCCAACCAATGAAAAGAAGCCATGTCAATTAATGAGTTTTAAATAAGAGATGAAAGCAAAGGTTTTTTTTTTTTTTTTTTCCCTTTGGTTCAGAAAAGAAAAGGCCGTCTTCGTTTCAAAAAGGCAACGACAATTATAATTATGAGAAGAAAACAAAAAATCACAACTCCCGTAGATGCAGATGTTCTTGAACGTCATATTGCAAGCCGAGGATCAAGTGTAGAGAAAATTGTAACAACATCCACAAACATGCCCATTCCAAATTCACGACATATATAGCCTTAAAGTCCATCCTTATGCTTTGGCACTTTTAGTTTTTGTTTGTACTTGTGCCCGCAAAAATGTTTAAAAGAATTTATTCCTATTTAAATATAAGCACATATGATTCCTCAAACAATGGATGGTACAACATCAATGCAATTTTCATACAATCTTTTGACAACTTCTGTTCTATAAAATTAATGTTTTTGGTCAACCTAATTGAGAGTTCTGTAAAGGGGAAGAGTGTGCGAATTACCACTCACATTGGGTAGCCATAAGAAAAGAATTGCTCTACAATAATTAACAAGAGTTGTGATAATTATGAAAAACGTAACTAGTGGGAAGTTGCAGGCCACCTACTAAGTCTTATAGCTATGGAAGTTTTCATGGGAAAAAAAGTGAATTCAATTTAAAGTTACTCTATTCAAGCAAAATCGTTGCAACACTCAATCTAAATTATTATTATTATTTTTTATACAAGAGACTTACAACCAACGAAGCTGCCCTCACTTATCTTCAATCTAAATTGTAACACACTCTTTTCAAATACAATATGGAAAACATCACCAGATAATACTAGAAAACCAAATAAATAAATAAAAGCAACCTATATTTAATCGAAGGGAAATAGGTTGTGCGAATAAATTCATTTTTATACGGACCTTAAATTCACCAAATCTGAAGTTAAAACTCCACAAGCTATCATAAAATATAAATAGAACTCACAAACAGAATAAATTAAACAAGTTTGTATCAAATATTTATATACACACGCAATGAATATTCAAACAAATAATTTGGTATCAAAGCATACCCCAGCTTTGAGCCTTGACATTATAGACTTCAACAAAGCATCTCCCGCTATTGACCTCAATAATTTGACAAAAGCATCATGTGTCATTCTCTTTGCCTGTAGATAAGTTATCATTACATACGGTAAAGTACATAAATATTAATTAGAAATGTTTCAGGGAGAAAAGGTTATTGAGACTACCTGATATTGTTGATAATTTTCGTTAATTTTTTGCATGTCTTTCGTAGGAACTTCACTTGAAATAGCATCAAATAACACAGGGAAAGGCATCCATGGAGTTTTGGGAATTCTAAAAGGGCTATGCACTAGACGAGCACCATTTCCCTAAGATCATCCAAAACTGAACTTAGTTGACTACACTAGTATTTGTTCATAACCACAAGCATCATTATAAAAGCAAATAGAATATATCTTTCTTCTTTATGAAAACAACAATCAGTGTATATATATATATATATTGAATACTTACAGTTTTGCTTACAGAAGACCCTGCTTGCATTTGGCCTTGAACTGGGGAACACAATGGTGCTGCTGAGACATCATGATTAGCCTTGCTTTCACCCTCAAAGCCTCCATGAAAATGACGCATTGTAGACTCATAAGTTTTGGCAAAAGGGGGAAAAAAACTCAACAACATGATTCATGCAACATTTGCAAAAAAGTAAGTTAAAAGCTATGAACTTTGATCGAATGTAAGCAAAAAAAATTAAGAAACAAACAAGGGGATGCTAAAGGAGACATTTTATATCGCCTTTATTCATACTATGGGATGTCAACTTAAAAGTGACCATATATTCTGGGTAAATATGGGTATTGCTATTAAAATTCCATGCAATAGAATGTCTGGGATTCTGAAGATCATCAACTCCCGTATCACAATCCAATGAACCAGGATGAAATTGTCTACTTCCACGTTTAATGACTTCCAAGCTTCCTAGTATGACTCGACATAAGATCATATGCCGCAATCCATCACTACCAACCTCACAATAGTTTGCACTGCAAAAATAAAACAGAAGATGTTTAAATATATGCCAAAAATTTGTTGGATAAAACAAAAATTTCGACAGAACAAAATGATGAGTTTTTTTTTTTTTATCGACCAAAATTTAAATTACTTTACAAATTTACTTTTCATGGGAAAAACTTCAATAATACATATCATGTTGATAAAATTAGAAAGGAGACATTAAAAACCTGATACGAGCGTAGCTAGCAAATGTCAAATGAACGCCAACACTATATGTAGAGTTCATTGATGTGGCCCCACAATGACCAATCCCATACTTATTGATTTTAGTAAACTCTTGTTCTGAAAAAGCAAGCCAAGCATATTGGACATTAGCGTTGCCACGGTAGGCTCCAGTAATTTCAATTTGCTTTTTGAATAGCTTTAATCGATTTTGAAGAATAGGGTTAGAGCATCGATATATACTAAGAATTTCTAGATTCGGCCCAAAAGAACTCATTCCCTCGAGAAACATCCTTCTCACATCATCAATATCTAACTCTCCGTTATTAGATTCATTCTGTATCTCTTGCTTGACAAGAATTAGTAAACTAGCCGTAGACACAGGCTGTCTATAGGAATTATCCTTAACTCTTGTAGCTTCAGGATTAGCAAGTCTTTGACCATTTTGGACCCTTTCAACAAGACCATTTGAGCTTTCATTATGTTCTTCTGATGATTTCACCAATCCATTTAGGTCAATCTCTATTTGCAGCTTAATTTCATGAGGCTCAACAAAGAAGGCTTCCTTATTCCTTCTGTATTCATATTGGCCATTCCCATATGATTTACCATTGATGGTATATATTTTAGGAAAGAAATATTTTCCTGCTTCATCAATCCAAGCACTAGGTTTTTGCAAGCCTGTTTTAAAGTCCAAAAAAAGCATACGTAGAAAGTCAAGCAAATAATGTCGACCATTCAATTTCACATCAACAGCTGTCTTTTGCACTTGAAGAGCTTTATTCACCAATTTAACAGATTCTCAGGAAAGTCAGTCAACTCTTTATTATCATAAAACATCAAAACCTTTGGCTTGCTACTTTTCTTAAATTTTGAGTAGCATTTGAGTGAAGATCTTCTAGATCGAGACTCATCGTTCTGGCCATTCTGTTCTTCTAACTTTACACGCTTGATAGAATTATTCACGGTGTGCACTGTATGGTTTAATGTAAAGATGTATGCACATCGATTTGAATTCCTACTTTTAAAGTTGACCCTAATTTTCCCGCCACCATCCACAGCCTCATCATTCCTTTGTTTTCTAACTAATATCTGTCCACAAGTTGCAAATAAACGATTCGATAGTAAAAAGAATAGTGACAATTTACTATATCTTAAACTTATCGCACATTCAGTTAAACAAATCTTTAAAAAAAAAGATGTGTGACCTATGAGAACGATAATAAATTATGTCATATAAACTAACAAAATTAAAACAGAAAAATTGGGATAGGTTTTCAACTAATGCACATAATTAATGTAAACTTGTGTTCAGTGACTAATATAAGGAATTCTCAAGTGAGAGGTTGTTGCTCGTTGAAACATTAAGGGAGGAACCATAATATGAATTCAATCATCCAATTCCTCTCACTCCTATCGAATGATCCTAAGTACAGATTGACCAATATTACTCCATATTCAAGTTCTATACAAGCAAAAAAATTTGCATTTAGCCAGCTATAAAAATCTAAAACTTTAATAGTATAGTCAGCATCTTGCTTAGAAAATCAAAGCTTTACCTCAGAGAGTAATACTGATACAAAATTCAATTATTTGAATTCCTTTCTCTCCCCCAAAAAGATCATAAGCCTTCAAATTTAAAACCAAACTAACCACAAATTTATAACTATCACTAATTAAAATCCGAGTAACTTTCTCAATCATTAAGCCAAAAATGAAAAATGAAAAATGAAACAAGATTAGTTCATTTTCAAATTCAGCTTAATTCTCCGAAAAGTGAACCAAGAGTTTAAAAGACTTGAAAACAACAAAAACATAACTGAAATAGACGAAACAAAACAAAACTCAAAAAAAAAAAAATCTTCCAAAAGCAAGAGAGGAACTATAACATAAATTCAATTATCCAAATCTCTCTCCTATAGAAAGATTATAAGCAAACGTTAACCAACGTCAATGATAATACTCTATTTTCAAGTTCAACAAACTTAACATGTCCTTTGCTTAGAAAATATAAGCTTCACATCGTTTTCTCCTTTATCTCCTACATAAAGATTGTAAGCCCACAAACATAAAACTAAACCAACCACACAACATACAAAATATCACTAATAAAAATGACAAATGAAAACAACATTAGTTCATTTTCAAATTCAGCTTTAACGTAATTCTCCAAACTAAATTTGAAATGCAAAAAAAGACGGCGTTTGTATAATAGTGGTTGGGTAGGGCACTATCTAGCACTAGGGTTTTTCTCTCCTGATATTTCAACATAATGGGTTGTTTGCAGGAATAGTTGTTTGCAAGAACGCTTAGAACCAACAATTTTGATTTGAGTGATGGTTAAAACCATTCTTATAAACAGCCCGGAAGTTTCTTCCATTTTGTTCAGCTTCATTCCATCATTCTTTAATTTCCTTTCGCTTGCATTTTTTCTTGGAGCAAGGATATAGAATAGGAATGATAAACTTATCATATTAGGCTTTGAATACATCACCGCTTACGTAGATTGGTCTGCCAACAAACATACTCAATAGGCTACACGGATTCTAAAAGTTGATTAGTTGGAGAGTAGTGTAACTGACTCGAGTTAATCTTCCTGTTTTTCCTTTTTCTGATTTTGAAATAAAAACCAAAAATTTGCCTATGAATTCGTGTTTTAGCAGTTTTTCTACCCTTAATAGCTAGCCTCCTGCCTCTTATTTGTAAATTACCTTATGGGTGGAGAAACTTCTTAACTCAAATGGTAATTTTAGTTTTTTTATCATCATATAATGCCTATTTTAATTTTTCCTTCATCATGCTTGCTATAACAAAATATAACAAAGAAAAAAGATAAGGCCACCAACTCATGGTTATATAAGAAGCAAACAAAACAAGCATGCAATTTATGAAATTATTTTTAAAGGTTTAATATCTTAAACGATTGTGTAACAAGATGCCATAAGCAAATTAAATTGTTAGCATGATATATAGACATTTTAAGAAAGATGTAAATTTTCTATAGTCAGACAAAAATAACATAAAAATATAAAAATTACTAAACAAAGGAAAGTTATATCTATATTGTTCCATGCCTGTCCCAAATGATAAGATCAACCTTTTTAAGTAATTTTAGAGGAATTTATATCAATTGTATTTCTTTTTTTCTATAATATTCTAATGACAAAAAAATTATTTGCTTGCTAAAATTTATGAAAAATAAAATAAAATTCAATCAACTTTGGGGATAGATTTTGTTTCAGAGATTATGTTTTTATTATCTTTCATTTTTAGTATTTTAATTTTTTTCAATTTCTAACTTCAATAAACATGTTTATATTTTAAAATTTATAAAATTTATATTTTAAACATGTTTATTGAAGTTACAAATTGAAAAAAATTTAAAATGCTAAAAACGAAAGATAATAAAAAAATTGGAAGTCTAAAAAGATTATGTAATCTCCAAAACAAAATCTACCTCCAAAATTGATTGAATTTTATTTCACTTTTCATAAATTTCAGCAAGCAAATATTTTTTTTGTCATTGGAAGTTATAGGGAAAAAGAAATACTGTCGATATAAATTCCTCTAAGAATACTTAAAAAGGTTGATCTTATCATTTTGGACAAGCATGGAACAATATAGATATAACCATGAAACAATACAGATATAACTTTTCTTTTGTCTAGTAATTTTTATATTTTTATGTTATTTTCATCCAACTATAGAAACCTTACGTCTTTCTTAAAATATTTATATATCATGCTGATAATTTGATTTGCTTATGGCCTCTTGTTACACAATCGTTTAAGATATTAAACTTATTAAAAATAATTTCATAAATTGCATGCTTATTTTGTTTGCTTCTTATATAACCATGAGTTGGTGGCCTTATCATTTTTATTTTTATATTGGATAGGGGTTGGTGACTATGTCTAACAATGTTGAGTTTAACTAGGGTGTTTGGTAGCTAGGGTGATTAGAACCATTGGTTGAACTAGATTTACTATAGCATGCAAGAGCTTATTGTTTCTGTAGTATGTAAGAGCTTTACATTATTCATAACTAAGATTATAGCTAAGACCTAGCTTGCCAAACAGGCGTATACTGTTATATTTTGTTGTGGCAAGCGTGCTGAAGAAAAAAAAATTAAAATTGGCATAGTAAGATGATAAACATTAGAGTTAAGAAGTTTCTCTACCCATAGGCTAATTTACAGATGAGAGCCAAGAGGCTGCTATTAAGGGGAGAAAAACTGCTAAAACACGAATTCATAGGCAAAATTTTGGTTTTCATTTCAAAATCAAAAAAGGAGAAACAATAAGATTAACTTTGGTCGGTTTCACTACTCTCCAACTAATCAATTTTAGAATCCGTATGTACCAATCTACATAAGCGGTGACGTATTCAAAGCCTAATATGGCAAGCTTATCATTGCTATTGTATATCCTTGCTCCAAACAAAAAAAAAAAAGGAAGGAAATTAAAGAACAATAGAACAAAACTGAACAAAATGGAAGAAACTTCTGGGCTATTTAGATGAGTGGTTTTAACCATCAGTTATAATTGTGAACAAGGTAATGTCCTTACATACTATAATAAAAAGCTAGAATGAAGAGTTTTCACATACTACAGTTTCTAAACTGCTAGATAGTGCCCCATCCAACCGCTACTATACAAACACCGTCATTTCTCTACTTCAATTTTCCTCCAAAGTTTTACCGTATTGAAGTTTTTGCACTCAGTGTTCTTAAATCCATCTTGTTAAAATATTTAGCAAACTAGAAACTTTCATTTCTCTTCTTCATTGTTGGTAATAGTCTCACTTTTTTTAAATAATTTTTATTCTTCTCTTACTTTTGAAAGCAATTTTTTTTTTTTTATTTTAGATTTGGTTTTGTTGGTTTTGATTCTTTTAAACTTCTGGTTATCTTTTTGGAGAATTACATTAAAGCCGAATTTGAAAATGAACTAATGTCGTTTTTATTTGTCATTTTTTAAGTGATATTTTGTATGTTGTGCAGTTGGTTTGGTTTTATGTTTGTGGGCTTTTGATCTTTATGCGGGAGATAAAGGAGAAAATGAGAGTTGTATTGTTATTACCCTTCATGCGAATCTTACTTTTTCTAAGCAAAGGCCATGTTAAGTTGGTGGGGGAGATTTTGTTTCGGAGTAATTATATAATTTTTTGAGACTTCTAATTTTTTTAATTATCTTTCGAATTTAGTATTTTAAATTTTTTCAATTTCTAACTTCAACAAACATGTTTCCGCTCAAGTTCCCTCTTACAAGTACATCAGAGTGGAAATTTTGTCCCAAGTTGCACTTTTGATTTAAAAAAAGATTGCAAAAGGGATGGTAATTTACAAAAAGAAAATAATATGAATTCATGAGCTTTTTTTTGTTTTTTTATAAAGACAGAAATATAAAACCATCCTTAATTTATAACTTTCTAGTAATATTTCAACATATCATACATGTATTTTGCAATGTACACAATCCATATTTATTTTAAAAAAAAAGATTTTATCAATCATTACCTTTTTTACATTTAAAGAAAATGAAATAATGAGTCGCTAATCTGTTTATTAATGAGATTCATATATTAAGGTACAATACGATGTATAAAAGATTACAAATTCTCTTACAATTACATCTATCACAGAAATGATTAGAAGCAGATAAATAAGTGAAATGCGCACATTTTAATCAAAATGGATACTCTATTTATTTACTGTTGAATCTTGACTGGGCAAATTGAAAAGTTAATGCAAAAAAATGGAATGAAAATAACTAAATAATGTGGTAATTCATGAAAGTTGAGTTTCTATTTAACGACTGTTTTCTTCAGTTTTCATCTGAAAGTTCCACATATAAGTACAATTTTATGAAGATACTAAACAAAGATATACCGTTGTAAATTCACAGAACAAAACTAACTCCCAGATGATATATAAAAGAAAAAAAAATCTAATAGCTAGGAAATACAATTTTGTTTAATTTATATTTTAATGCATAAAGGCTAAAGTGTTTCAATTTTCTTTAATTTATAATATAGTGCATAAAGGCTAAAGTATCTAATCGGAAGCTAACTATGTAATTTATGAGGTGAATAAGAATTACAATTTATGATGTGAAAAAAACCAATATTTAACTAGATATAGAGGTATATGGCCTTTTTAAAAGTCTTGTAAAATAAATGGCCATAATTATTTAAAATTAGATAAATGACTATTTATCAGTGATAAACTTGAGTTTATCAATTTTAACATTGATAAACTCGAGAAGTTTATTAGTTAAATTTAGTTTATTACAAATCAAGTTTTTCAGTGATAAACTTGAATTTAACAAGTTTAATACTGATAAACTCGAAGAGTTTATTAGTTGAACTTAGTTTATTACTAATAAATGCCCATTTGTTTAATTTAATAAAAATAATAAAAAAAATGAAGACCCAAAATATTTGGGCTTTAAAAAACAAGCAATTAGGAACTAAATTTAATGAATGCTTAATTAATTGATTTAATGGGATATTAATTTGGTAAGTTTTGTATCTTATTTTGTTCAGCACTCAAAAGAGGGAGTGAAATTACATTTGAATCCTGCGAATAACGATTTGAATGACGTCAATCAACAACCCATTCAACAACCTGTTGAATTGTACAACAAAGTTCAGTCAAGTGAAATCAAAACCCCCTAGCCTTACGTCATATTTGGGTTCTCAAATTAGCTTTGTAGAATAATGCAATGACGTCAAGGCAAGCGTAATCCAATCCCTGTTACGAATATAAATCTAATTACTGCTTAAGTTTGAATATAAATTTGAGATTGGAATCGCAAACTGGATTTTTAAAATTCTCACCCTTCATAGGCTTGAATAAAAATCAACTCAAAATATAACTAATACTTTATTCTTACTAAATATTACCATCTCTAGTCGTATTTTTTATATGATCTCATGTAAATAATGCGTTCTTAATTAAGATTGTACTCTTCGCCATTATCTAAAAAAGAATAAAGGAATATCATGCTACATTTATTATGATCGTCGTGGCCTTGTATATAGGTGGTCTTTAATTAGGCAAATGTAAATGTACTAAATATTTGTACTAAACTTTATTATGATCGTCGTGGGCTTGTGAATCGATGCGTTCTAAATATTGGTACAGTACTGCTCATTTAGGAAAAGGAAAATGTAATAGTGGTATTAACATATTCCCTCTATGAATACAAATTTTGCTAAACATTAAATCTGAAATTTTCATTGTGATTGGGTTAAGTTACAAAACTCAAATTATTTTCGCCGATACTAATCTAAAATAAAATTGACTCTCAATATTGTCGTGCTACCAAATAAAAAGACTAATATATCTTTTCTAGTTGTATTTTCTATTTCAGTACTTTTTATCTTATATTAGAGCTTAAACGGCGCGTTTTAGCATTAATTATTATTCTTCGTTATGATTGAAACCCTTAATCATTTCTTTAGGGTTTGAGAGGATATAAATAAGCTTACTTTGTCCTTGAAGAGAAAAGCGAGGAGAAGATCAATGTCGGCGCCTCTCTCTCTCTAGGTGTGTAATCGTCTATTCAATTTTCTGTAACCAGGTAAGTACAATGGTATTGCCGAATTTTCTTTAACTTCCACTCGTTCTCATGTAGTTCTATTTGCTAGTTCTTAGACTTTTGCTATGAAGACGTGTTTGTTTTCTACTTCTTTTAATTTTTTTTCTCTTAAAAAGTGTAATATGCAAAATTTGTTGGTGTTTGTAAGTATATAGAGTTTTGCTCCGATAATATCTTCATATCGATTGCTTTCAATTATTCGTCGTGCATTTTGCTTAGAAGAGAAGTAATTATTTAAAAAAAATAAACACAAAAGTGTACTATTGGAAAATAATGAAAAGTGCTCTAATCAGGGATGTTAAAGGGTTAAGTGCGAGTAAAAGTGCCATTCTACCTTGTAACCCTCTAATAGGTGCAAAAAGGACCGGAATACCAAAGTCAAGGACTGATTAATCCTCATCCTTAACCCTATTGCTGATTTACATATCATCATTTAATTTATTCCTTAAATTTTGTATTGAAAATAAAATGTATATAAAAGACTATAACAAGTAAGAAGATTTATACTTTTATTTGATGTCTCATGTTAGCAGTTCGGTTTTAAATTTGTGCAAATGATAATGTCTCGGGCAAGGACTGCATTTTTCCTGCTTGTTATAGCTCACACCCAATATTCGAATTGACTTCAGCATGATCAATCCCCTTTATTCCAAAGGGATATCTTGACGTCTCCATTAATTATTCAGTTTTATGCATAAGTGTTTTCTTTTTTTGCTTTTTGACAGCTCAAAAGTAGCACTTGTCTTATTGTTACATATTTATGAATTTTGAAGATTCTGTATTAATCTTTAAATTGGCACAATAAGTCCAACTTCCAAATATAATATTAACCTTTAATGCTACGATTTTGCGTATAGTGTTTGTCTACGAACTTTAAGTGAAAAATAAATAATGGTTTTATCTTTTTTGTATAAAAACAATAAAAAAAAATAGCACATGTATAACTTTTATTGAGATTATGTTCATGTCCTATTGGTATGTTAGTTGACTGGTTCGGTGTTTTTTTTTTTTCTTTCTGACCATAGTTGTAACAATATATGGGGCTTCAATACCATCGGGCATTTCGACTGTTGATTCAAACTATCACTTTGAATTAGAAATAGTGGAACAACTCACATGTTGTGAGAGAAGACAATATATAACCTATTTAGTTCATAGGTTTAAATAGAAATTTAAATTTTTGTGAGAAAAAATACTGTAGCAAAATAGGCAAAACTATAATTCGAACCTATGAAACAAATGGGCCTATAGTAAAACCGGTATAGATTGAATTTTTTTTAGTTCAAACAGATAAACCAAACATCACTGTGCATGACTATACGTCAAGTTGTTAAGGCTATTAACCCTCACCAAAATACAATCTCAAAACATAAATATAAACACATATTTTATCTAAATATTTCTTAAGTTTCATTTGATAAATAAATATTATGTTATAATTTGACCTCAAAATCTTTTTTTTTTGTAATAAGTGGGAATTCGCACCTGAATTCTCATCGAGAAAACAGAGCAGCCATTTTACCTGCCAAATAAGCAGTGGGTTTCTGTAAGTTGTTTCCATGTGGATTAAATCGAATACTATTAGAAAAAAAAAATGATGTCTCCTTTGTGCTTAAAGATGTCTATTATTTGTCCATCCAAGACATCTTCAATGGATCTATTTTATGGTCTTTGGCACTTACTAGAAAACCTTTGCTTGTCAAAACTAACAAACATCTCTATTAACTTTGGAAAGAAAAATCACATTGTACTAAAATCTAGACATCTACTTGCAGGAGCCTCAACGACCGACAACTTGTCTGATCCGCGTGGCATCTATTAGATAAGGATAGATTTAGAGAGTCCATCAAGCATTGGAAGGACCTTAAATCTCTGACTCTTCCGTGGGCTTATTATCCTAGCAACATGTTTAAATCCATTGGTACTCATTGCAAGAACTTTGTTGAGCTCAAGTTCATATGCCCTTTGAACCTTGATCTTGTAAATGCCATGGTTACGCATTTCCCACAGCTCAAGGTCTTGTGCATGCTGTGCACAAGAATTTCAAGGCAGTGTCTGGTACATTTATTGAAAAACATGAACAACTTGGAGGTGCTGAATTTGTATAATTCCATATTGGTGGGTGACTATATTAATTACGACATCTATAATATGATCCTAAAGTTGTGTCTTTCTTTCTTCTTATATGCTGCTTCATGGTCGCTAGACATGAGATTTCCAGTTTCTTGGTAATTTGCTTATAAATTTCATACAAAAAGCTTGTTAAATAGTACTAAACGATGTGTGGCTATCTTAATTGTTATTTACAGGACTTTAAAATATAGTTAGCAGAAACTAGTAACGGAGATCGCCAACGTCATGGAAGCACATATGGAAACGTTGCAATGAAATCATTCCGACCACATACAAAATTCCAAGTAATTATTCTAACAAGCAAAAATGTCTATATTCTTGTTACGTTTTATGTTGTTCTAGAAGCCTTTGTCCGTAATTGAACTTCCTATATTCACATCATAAATTGGAATTACATGGCTAGCTTCCTTTCAAGAAAAAAAATACTAATAATAATAGCAATGATAACAATATTGTTAGGTTTTCAAAATCATAAACTCATTGACTCGTTAAAACGAATAGATTGTTGTTATTTTTGTTAGAATAACAACGAAAACCATGACAATTTTGGATAACTTGTGCCTTTCAAAAATCTATTCGTTTTAGTGAGTCAATGAGTTTATAATTTTGAAAAGCTAACAATAATAATAATAATAATATTATTATTATTATTATTATTATTATTTGGATAGGAAGCTAGCCATGTATTACTGACAAAAGCTCCTAGAACAACATAAAACCTAACAAGAATATAGACATTTTTGCTTGATAGAATAATTACTAGGAATTTTGTAGGTGGTTGGAATGATTTCATTGCAACGTTTCCATATGTGCTTCCATAACGTTGGCGATCTCCATTAATAGTTTCTGCTAACTAACTATATTTTAAAGTCCTGTAAATAACGATTAAAATAGCCACACATCGTTTAGTACTATTTAACATGCTTTTTGTATATAAAATATAAGCAAATTACCAAGAAACTGGAAATCTCATGTCTAGCAACCATGAAGCAGCATATAAGAAGAAAGAAAAACACAACTTTAGGATCATATTACAGATGTCGTAATTAATATAGTCACCCACCAAGGTGGAATTATACAAATTCAGCACCTCCAAGTTGTTCATGTTTTTCAATAAATGTACCAGACACTGCCTTGAAATTCTTGTGCACAGCATGCACAAGACCTTGAGCTGTGGGAGATGCGTAACCATGGCGTTTACAAGATCGAGGTTCAAAGGGCATATGAACTTGAGCTCAACAAAGTTCTTGCAATGAGTGCCAATGGATTTAATCATGTTGCTAGGATAATAAGCGCATGGAAGAGTCAGAGATTCAAGGTCCTTCCAATTCTTGACGAACTATTTAAATCTATCCTCATCTAATAGATGCCATGCGGATAAGACATGTTGTCGGGCGGTGAGGCTCCTACAAGTAGATGTCTAGGTTTTAGTACTATGAGATTTTTCTTTCCAAAGTTAATAGACATGTTTGTTAGTTTGACAAGCAAAGGTTTTCTAGTAGGTGCACAGCAACATATAATAGATCCACTGAAGATGTCTTGGATGGACAAATAATAAATGTCTTTAATAACAAAGGTGACATCTATTTTCCTTTTTCTATAGTATTCAATTTAATTCGCATGGAATTAACTTTTAAAAGCCCTCTGCTCATTTGGCGTGTGAAAGGGCTGTACTTTTTTCTCGATAAGATTTTAGGTTTGAATTCCCACTTATTACTAAAAAAAGATTTTGGGTTCGAATTATAATATAACATTTATTTACTAAAACGAACTTAAAAAGTATTTAGAATATATTTATGTATACAGATTGTATTTTGGTGAGGGTTAACAACTTGTCGTGTAGTCATGCACAATGATGCTTAGCTTACTGGTTTGAATCGGAAAAATTCCAATCCATAACGGTTTTATTATAGGCCTACACTACAAAAAAAACTACATTTAATGACATATTATTTATGACATATAGTTTTTAAATGTCGTTGAAAAGTACATACAACGACATCTCCTACAAAGATGTCGTTAATAACATTTGAAATAATAACTAACGACATCTATATAGATGTCGTATTAAATGTCTCCTTTTAACGATAATAGGGTAGTGTCGTTAAATTATTTAATGACAAGTAAGAGATGTCGTTAAAGCCTTGAAGATTCTATAACACACCTTATAGACGACATTGGTCAAGATGTCGTCTATAAGGGATGTCGTGGAATCTCCAAGGCTTTGACGACATCTCCTACTTATCGTTAAATAATTTAACGGCACTAAACTATTGTCGTTAAAAGGAAACCTTTAATACAACATTTATATAGATGCCGTTAATTATTGTTTCAAATGTCGTTAATGACATCTTTGTTGGAGATGTCGTTGTATGTACTTTTCAACGACATTCAAAAACTACATGTCGTACATAATATGTCGTTAAATATAGTTTTTCTTGTAGTGCTATTTGTTTCATAAGTTCAAACTATATTTCGAACCAATTTTTTACAGTATTTTGTCTCATAAAAATTAAATTTTTTGTTCAAACCTGTAAACCAAACAAGCCATATATTGTCTTTTCTCACAACATTTTAATTCCTACAGTTTATTTGAGATGCATGTACTCTTATTATAGATATATAAATGTTTTCATGGGTTATGTGAAGAACTAAAATAGACCAGAAAGATGTATCACGAAAGGCAACATTTCGGAGAAATCGGTTGAATTTTGTTTCAAGTGCTTGTCTAATGCGGAACCACTAGGGATGCCAAATAAAATAAACATTGAACCTACAAGACTATCTACTAGCAATCATTCAATGGAAAAATCAAGAGAAACAGGAGCAAGCTTGTCTTTACATCTTGCATGCTACTTATGAAGTGAAGCCTTTCATTAAAGTTCACATGAAGGAATTAAAAGAGGCGAACCTAAAAAAGCAAGAAATGAGAAGTGGCCTTTCGGGAGTGGATTAGAGAACTCACATATGCCAAGTATTCCGTATCACAAGATAGAACTGTCTCGCAAGACTTACTGAACCTAGCTAGAGGACCGTCGTCAATAATTACAAGGTATACATCATATGCCATAAATGATTACAATTTCTATACTCATGAAAGAGATGAGAAGCATCCCATCTAAAATAGTAGTTTGACTCTTCGTGCCAAAGCTATACAAATTTCCCCTAAAATAAAGTCTATATATAGTGTCGGTGTTTATTTAAAATCTGCCAGCTACGCTTACATTAGGTTTGTAATATTTCTTTTTTCACTTTTATCGACGTAATTTGTATGATTGGTTTTTCCCCTAAAAAGTAGAATTATAAATAAATTTAATTGTTGGATGAAAGAAAAAATTCCTCATTTTATTCTATTAATGCAATTTTCATTTATATATGGATTGCGAGCTATTGTGAGATTGGTAAAAATGGATTGCGACGTATCATCTTACGTCGAGTCATACTAGCAAACTTAGACGTCATTAAATATGGAAGTAGACAGTTCCATCCCAGTTCATTGCATTGTGATACTGGAGTAGATGATCTCCATATTTCACCGAAATATGTGGTCACTTTTAATATGTAAAGAAAGGTGATATAATAAGCCTCCTTTGGTGTCCTATTTTTTGTTTCTTTTATGTTATTTTCTTACATTTGACAAATTATCATAGATTTTATCATACTTTTCGGAAATATTGCATGAAGAGTAGTAATTTCCTGTAGTTAATTTTTTTTTTTTTATACAAGTTATGAGTTTGTAATTCATCATTTTTATATAGGCTGTCTGAGTGATACAGAGGCTAATCATGATATCTCGAGGGCACTAGTGTCATCGTTGATCCAAGACCAAATACAAGTAGGGTTTTCTGTGTCTGGAATTGTAAGTATTGAAAATATATTTTTTTTTAATTGTTGTTTTTAGAATGTAGAAAGGTTTATTCTATTTGTTTATATTATGTTGCTTGTCGTTAGAAATACTTACTAGTGCAGTCGTCTAATTTTAGATTTGGTTGATCTTTAAGAAGTGGTGACGGTCCAGTGTGTTGGCCTTTTATAATTCTCAAAGCTCCAATGATGCCTTTCACTGTGTTATTTGATGCCATTTCAACTTAAATTTCTCCAAGAGAGATGGAGATGATTAATGAGAAGCGTCAACTATTTAAGGTAGTCCCAATAACCTTTTTCCTCCTTAAGCATTTATAATATTTATATACTTTATTGTAATGATGTCTTATCTACAGGCAAGGGGAATGACGCCTGATGCTTTTATCAAGTTGTTGAGGTCAATAGTTGAAGATACTTTATTGAGGTCTACATTGTCTAGGCTTAAAGCTGGGGTATGTCTTGATACTAACTTTGCTTTATTTATTGTTTATACATATCAATATTTGACACCAAACTTGTTTGATCAAGTCTCTGTGCGTGAGTTCTATTCATATTTTATGACAGCTTGTGGAGCTTTAATATCATATTTGAGGAATTTAGAGTCCTTAAAATAAGAAATAATTTGCATTTTCCATCAATTAAGTATTGTAGATTGGCGAATGACTAGGTTATATATTGAATTTTTTAGTTTTCTAGTATTATCTAGTAATGTAGAACATATATAACTTCCTTAAAAAGAGTGTGTTGTAATTTAGAACATATATACTTAATGTTTTCAACAAGTATCACAACGGTTGTGAGCCGTTGTAGGGCAGTTTCTTTCTTATGACCACACTCTGTGAATGGTAAATTTTTACATAGTTTCCCAGAATCTGTCAAAAGATTGCGTGAAAAGTGCATTGATGTTGTGCCGTGCTTGTATGAATAACCATACGTGCTTTTCTTTTAGTGGGAATAAATTCTTTTGCTCATTTTCCAGGCCACCAGCTCGGACAAAAACTTAAAATATCTCTTATAAATCAATATTGGAAATTCTTTTCTTATGCTCAACCAGCATGGGTATTAATTTTCTACATTTCCCCATTACAAAACTCTCAATTAGGACTTGTTGATAAAATTAATTTAATAGAACAAAAACAATCAAAAGATTGTGTGAAGTTTGCATCAATGTTGTACCATGCGTTATTTCCATAACCATACATATATTTGTTCAAATAAGACAATATTCTTTTGGTCGTTTTTGCAAGCACAAGCACAACAAAAAATTTCAAACAATGTGAACGTACACGCGGACATTAAGGCTATTTAGTGAACCTGAGATGGATATGTTTGTGGATGTTGTTGCATTTTGTTCTACATCTAGTAACATGCTTTGTTGATCTTGTGTTTGGACTTTAAAGAAGATGCAATTGAAAATCAACATTTATGCCGTTTTAGCTTGGGTTTTTTTTTTTTTTTTTGCATTTTTTCAATGCTTGTGCTGATGATAAATTTACAGTAACTGGATTGAGGTCTAGACTCCCAATATTTCATGGAAACTTTGGATTATTAAAATTTCAATTATTTTTGTCAGATATTATTTCTTCCAAGTTTTTGGGAATTTTAGCAAAATTTTTAAAAAATGGCTATGGGGATTTGAAAAAAATCCCACTATTTTATAGATTCAAATGATTTGAACTTTAAAATTATTGGTTGGTTGGTAATGAATGGAATTTGAAGGTGGTGCTTAGAGGTGGATGAAGAAGTCCTTGGAGGTATACGTTTCAAATGTTATCTATTTTTTTTCTTCTGCTAAGCTAGTTTTATGCGATGGAATTGAGATAGATCTTGGGAAGACTGTTACATTCCTTTCCCCAAGTCATAAATATAACTTACGTCTCTTCAATACCTGCTTTGAATGATTCCTATATCTTAGAGGAAGAACTTATAATTGTTGTCTCGATCATAGTGAGATAGAATCTGTACAATTGTTCTCTTTTGTACAACTTATATGATTTGGCTTCTAGGGTTGGCTGGTTGATAGTAGGATCCATGTGTGAGGCGGTTTTCCTCCTCTTCTACACCGTTTTTGCATAATCTTTTATTTTTGTTGGAACCCTTTTGAGTTTAATTGGGAGATCTTTCCTTATAAAGTTAAGATTTTTTGCTTGGTTATGTTATCATGTATTAGAAACCATTTTTGACGACCTTGTCTGCTCCAAAAGTGAACTCTAAGAAAAAGTAGACTTTTAGCTTGCTATATAGTTGTCTAAGGATAATGATTTTGTAATTTCAATCTATCAAATTCGGTTGCGGATTGGAATGTGATGATGCAATCATTTTTCTTTTCTTTTTGTGATTGAGTTGGACTTCCCGTCCTCCTTATAGATGTTGTTCATATTTTATAATTCTTCTAATGAAGTTTTGTTTCTTTTAAAAACAACATTGTGTTGTACTTTAATAGGACTTCCATGACTATTAGATCATTTATCACTTTAGTTATAACTGAAGTTTTGAGTTCAAGAACTATAGCATGTAAAAACTTTACACTATATCAACTTTTTGTTTTTTTTTATTATTACTGCTGAGAGCTTTAGACTGTTCATAGTCGAAACTATTGAGTTGAATCCGAAGTGCCAAACAGATCTTATGTCACTTTCAAATATTTAGCTCTTTTTTTAAAAAAATGGGAATGACTTGCAATGGACTTCAAACTGCGGAGTACAAATCAAAAAACCAAACATGGCATCGCATCAAATCAACACCAATCAGATGAACTATTGAAGCCAAATTTGGCAACATAGTAGGCAAAGTCATTAGTTTCCCTAGGAACTAAGCGAAAAACTATCCCACCAAATTGAGAGTTGATCGTCAAAATATCAACGATAAAAGGTCCTTCAACGGCTGAGAGTGAGGCATTATTAGTGGTAGCAATGGCGTTGCATGCATCCGACTCCACAGTGGAGATAGCCCAGCCTTGCTCCTCAACGAATAAGAAGCCATCTCTAATGGCATATACTTCGGCTAAATGGGAAGAAGCAGCACGAACTTTCCTCTAAGCAAAAGCACCCAAACTTGACTTTCAGATCCTCTAATCTCACCACCAAAGCCACGGTCGCCTACCCTTCACAAAGGAGGCATCCGCATTTAGTTTTAATTGCCCCAGATCCCGGGGAGTCCAAGAAGTCAGTCTAGCCAGCAAGGGGGGCTTAGAATCAGCGCAAACAACCGAACATTTCTAAAAGTCATTAAGGAAACAGCTAGCATTCTCTAGAATCATTCCAGGTCTTCTGAAGCAGTCCTCATGGACCAAATAATTGTGTTCTTTCCAAAGCATCTACGCAATAACACAAGAGATCTCAAAGTCCTACAAATTCAACTTACTTGCCATGAAAACACAAACACCCACAAATGTATGGGCCCTACACTTTACAACAGAATCAAACAAAGACGAAAGTTGCTAAGTCTCCTTTAAGAGAGAGAACAACTCCAGATAGCATGGAGGACGATTCAACGTCTCCACATCTCGGACAGGCCCCTACATAATTAATACCTCTGTATGAGAGATTCCTTAAGTTGGTAAGGCATCATTGAAGGCTCTCCAGGGAAAAATTTTAACTTCATGGGGAATGTTTGCTTTCCATAAAGTCCACCAGCTCTTCAAACTCAACGAACCCGACAAAGAGGCAGAAAACTTTGCCTCTATAGCAAGTTTATACCCCGACCTAACAGAATATAGGCTCTTCGCATCAAATTGCCAAACTAGATGATCTTCCACCTCACACCAGCTAAGCGGGATGTTTAAAATGGTCTCTTGGTTCATAGAAAGGAACATAGAATTAATTTTTCCCACATCCCAGGTTCTATTCTAGATTACGGCAGAAACAATCAAAGGACTTGAAGAATCTGAGGGTCTAGTTATGGGCATAAAAGATAAGGATCTCAGCAGTCATGGGGACTCAAAATTCTTTATGTTCTCAAAAATCTTTATGTTTCCCTTCACAACTTGCCACCTAATTCCATGCTCGATGACATCTCTACTCCATAACAGACTCTGCCAAATGAAAGAGCTGTTTGCTTTGGTCGTGGCAGACATAAAGGATAACCCAGGTAAATATTTTAGTGCACGGGCCACGACGGAGTCAGCATTCTAGGCCACACGCCAAGCTTGTCTAGCCACCAACGACTCGTTGAAATATTCAAGATCTCTGAATCCTAGTCTGCCATTTTCTTTGGGTATAGTAAGACGTTCCCATTGAGTCCAATGAATTTTCCTTTTTAATCCCAATCCCCCACCAAAAATTTGTAATTAGGGACTCCAAATCATTTATGAGAGACGTAGGAAGTCGGAAAGCTCTCATAGCACAGGAAGGAATGGCTTGAATTACCGCTTTGAGCAAGACTTCTCTGCCACCAGCCGAGAAAAGTTTCGATTTCTAGAGTTGCAGCTTCCGACAAACCCTCTCTTTAATCATAGCAAACCCAGCATGCTTACTCCTTCCTAAAAAAGCTGGCGGCCAAGGTATGAGTTATGGCATGAAGATAACCGATTCCAAGAGCATCCATAGTGTCTGTAATTACTTCGGGACAGATTTGGCGAGAAAGACACAGTCGACTTCTTAAAATTTTGCTACTTGTCCCGAGGCTTGTTTGTAACGTTCAATACCTGCAGAATAGCATTACAGTCACATTGTTCAGCTCTGCAAAAAACAACGCTGCCGTCAGCAAAAAATAGGTGGCTAATCTGAGGGGCATTTCTTGCATAGGCGAAGCCCATGATCTCTCCCAACTGCTCCTTCCGCTGTAGGACGACCGAAAAGCCTTCAGCGCATAGTACAAAGAGGTTTGGGGACAAGGGGCATCCCTGCCTAAACTCCCGACTAGCCTTAACACTCCCACGCTCGAAGCCATATATGATAAAGCAAAACGAGGCCGTTGAGATACAATCACAGCTAACTAGCTAACTTTGACAAGATTATCTGGAAATCCCATCTTAGTCATAACTTCTTCCGAAAAGGACCACTCCACCGGATTGTATACCTTGCTCAAATCCAATTTACGAGCCATAGCACTTTTCTTACCATTTGTTTTCTGACAAATCGAGTGAAGGACTTCAAAGGAGGTGATGATATGGTCAGAAATCAACCTGCCTGGAACGAAGGCGCTTTCGCAATCAGAAATGATGTTGGACAGAAACTTCTTCACTCGATTAGCAACTTTTCTTGTGATAGCTTTGAAGATAACGTTACATAAACTTATAGGACGATAATCAGCCACTATAGATGGACTTTTGGCTTTGGGGATCAGCACAATATTTGTAGCATTTAGAGCACGAGAATGCATACCCCCATTCAAAACTCCCAAGCATACCTGTGTGGCATCCCTTCCGACTATATCCCAATGCGTTTGATAGAAAACCGCATGGAAACCATTCGGCCCTGGCACTTTAGATGGCCCCATTGCAAGTATTGCAGCCCAAATCTCATCCGCCGTAAAAGGCTTACCGAGAGAAGTGATTACGCTCTGATCAAGCGAGACCTCAATGTAGTTGGTGGCCTTCCTAGTAATGTCATGGCTGGGAGGAGAGCACGTGCAGAGTCATGAAGAGTACTGAATGAGAGTATCCAAAATCTCCACATCACTAGTGACCCATTGCCCAGCATAGATTATTTTCTTTTGTGCTCGCATGGTTTCAAACACAACACTGATATTTGATGCTAATATGTGGATAAGATGTATTCTTGTTTGATTTGAATCTAGTTGAACATATTATTAAGGTCTAAACCTTGGAATTTGATGCATATAGTACCTAATATTGGTTAGACCTTTCCCTATAACCTTAGAAAGTTTTTTGATTCTCGATTATTTTATTAGAAGAAGTTTGTTCAACTATTAATATGCCATATTGCTCTTGCCCGTGTGTAGGAACACACGCAAGCATGATAATTTCCCATAAAACCGGTAAGCAATGTCTGATAAGAAGAATCAATGTCAGGTAGTATTACTATTGCAATTAGGCTTGTAAAAAATCTGAGATTTCCCTTTATTTTGATGTGATTTTGAATCCAAAATAACGTATCAAAACAAAACTATTTCAAAAACACTCCCAAACGCATCCTATATATTTCTACTAATGTAGGAACAATTTAATTAATTCCCTATTTTGAACACTTGAATACCAGTATGAATAAGGTTGGAGATAAATGATCTCAAGAACAGGAAAAATACTACTTCGAATGAGCTTGTAATTATCGTGATATGATTTTATTCATTCTCCAATAAAAAGCTCTGTCAAGTCAAGTGTACCACATCCACATTTAGAAGCTTGATTATCATTATTATTACTTTTATTATTATTATTATTATTACTGCTGTTGCTGCTGCTACTATGCTTGTGCTTTTTTAAAGGATTTTTTTATGCTTTTTCATTCTTTAGAAATTTTTTCTATTTCCTAACATAAATTGTCCCTGGCTCGAGTATGTCTATATGTTACATTCAAATGTCATGGTTGATCCAAAGTAGCATTTGTCTGGATATGATCACTTAGTGGGCTCAGTGGGCTTCACTTATGAGTCAGGGTGTCATCTTCTCATGCACTATAGGTGTTGTATGTTTTGATTTTGTGTATTTTCTTAGAAAAAAAAAATGTTTGGTTGAGAAGATTTCTAGAATATTTGAAATATATGGTCTTTAGCAGAAGATTGGGAGATAATTGTTGAAATAGTGATGAAAGTCAATTGCAGAGATGTTAACAAGAACGAAAGGAGTGTTTGATTACTTTTAATAAACAGTTGTCAAACAAGGTAATCCCTCTTTTTCCATCTTGTGTTTTCTTCCTCTTTGGCAGCGTGTAATCCTTGACTTTTAAGTAGATGGGATTATTGACAAATAACTTGTTTAATTTGCACTTACGTGGAATCGTGTTTGCACAATAGACTTCACGAGGTCATGATGCTTAAGTTTGGTTCTAACTTTACTTAGACCAATAACATTTATTAAAAAAAAAAATTGTCCAATAAGCTTAGATGTTCAGACGTGAGACCCACATTTATTAAGAGGAAAGAGACTGAAGAAAATATAAATTTTTTTAACTTTTTTTTAAATTCACAAAAGCAAAACACGCAAAAATCTACAAACAGCTCAACCATAAAGACCTTTATTTCATGGGCATCGTAAGTGAAAATAAACCCTTAAAGAAATCATGGCATCAACGTAGGTATTACAACGGAAAATTTAAATGGATGACAGCAAAATTATTGATGCTCACCTCTGTTCACTTAAATAAATAGCTAATATGAGGAAAGCTGCTAAATTTGAATTACTTTTGCTTGCTTGAAAGCAATGATGCTTGCTTCTATTGAATCGAAACCGAAGACGGTTAGTTTTTGAAAGAAATTACATGGCAGAGAGGAAAAGAATCCACAAATGAATATTCCAACAAGATACCAGAATGATAATACTAAAGGTTGGATGTTCTAGCTACCCATTTCTGTAATTTTCTTATAAAATATGTACTGAATTGAATAATCTTAGACATGATTAATGTTTTTCCACTCCTTAATAGCTTATTCACGTTTTGAAAGAATTGTAACATATTATAACCTTCCTTTGACGACCTTGATTCCAACTGTTATAATGCAAAACCCTCACATGCTATAATATAAAGCAAACATTTGCTACAATATAAAACATACGTTTGCTACAATGTAAAGCTTTCACGTACTACGATATTTTAGTTTCAACTTGTATATCAACTATGTTACCAAAACACTCTCAGGATGATTGTAGAGATAGCCTAACAAAAAATTTACACCTAATTCAACTATAAGAAGAGTATTTTGATGTAAATTTAAAGGAAATACTAGAATCTAGCAGTTTGAGATACTAGGAATTTGTTAAATTAACAAGTAATAACTAGAAATATTCTTAAATTAACCCTTAAAATAAGTACAAGATTAACATTTCTTTAAGGACAAAAAGTCTTTTTTTGTTGACTTCAAAATTTATGACTAGTTTTATTAATTAGTAAACAGTCATTTGCACCATCGTCAACAATTTTATCAATATCATTATCATTTGTTTGTTTATTTACTTATTCATTCATTTTTGGTGGAGGGTTGGGTTTGCAAGACGTCTGAAAGCTTTTTATATTGAAAATGAAAGGCATACTGGGACAAAAATAAAAATCAAAAGACGAGAATCACATGCCTATACTTTTTAGACTACAGACTGCAAGTGCAGTTGATTTCCTAATTTGCTTTTCACCCTGGTTAAACAGTCACAACGATATGCATCTCTTGACAAACTTATGGCAACATCATCCCGAACAAAATTAACTGCCATTTTAAAATTTCATTACAATGCAGCCGGAGGGGCATCGTCTCCAGCTGATGGATCCCACCCCGGAGGCTTGATATTCGGCCAGTCACCACGGCATCCCAACCTTATGTAAAGACTCTTCTTGCCTTTGAAAACCGCAAAATCGCATGTAAGTAAAGAAAAATGCCTAGTATAACCATTAGAGATCGTCACAGCTAATTTTTTAACTAGGCAAATTATTGCATGAAATTCTATGTGCACGTGTGTCATAATATTGACACGTTAACTGTGATTGGTTAAAACTTAAGACCTAGGAATGAAGATCGCCAATGTATGTGTAGCATTGCGAGTAACGGGCAGGTAAGATCATACTACACTATAAAAGTAAAGGTTTAAAAAGACTCCAAAAACTCACGTACTATGATTTTTTACTTTGATTTCGTATTTTGGTTAGAGGCAAAAATGGTTTGAGTTTAAAACTTCCATTAATAGTCAAATTCAAGAGGCCTATACTTGTAAGTTGCTTTTCCTACCTGGAAGTCTCTTGTCAGATAGAATTAATTGTTTGAGTGCGCTCAAGGATGCCTGAGCCAAACTTTGGGCATGATTTACATCCCAACCCTGGAACTTGACGACCGCATCTGCTTTCGAGCAAGCTAAATTGCCATCTTGAACGTGTTTCCTGGCTTCCTCTTTCGCTGAATCTTCATCTGCAAGAAGTTGCTGACAGAAATTAATTGTAACTCATGGACTACTAGTGACAAGATTCATTTATCCAATTTGGGCCTTTGAGGATGATAAAGCTGGGCATGTTAACAAGGGTTTCAACCTTGATTTAAAGAAAGGTAGGTCTTTTACAAGAATGTCAATATCAAAACCCGCAGAGTTGCATGATTCAAGCAAAAGGTAACTTAATAACTATGTACAAACAAACTCAATCCAAGCATAATAAGCAAGAAGAAGATGCATCATTTTATTATTAAAAAGAAGATAGTGCATTATGCTCCCTTGCCCCACCTCCTTGTCCACTTTTTCGCTGCAAATAAGTTGACTAAATATTGTTCGTATAGAATTTCAAGGTTCCAAGCTCGGAAAGCCAATAGGCTTCACCGAGATTGAAAACTTCAATTTGACCAAGTTAATTCAATTCAGACCAACTTCTACATTGGTGGCTCTCAATGCAGTAACCTTATACTCTTATTTACTAAACCAAAAAAAAGTAATCTTATCAATGTAATTATCAAATATCCACAATTAAATAATCAACTTCTAGGGTATATATACAGAAATTTAGCATCCATTCCCTTTAAGAGGGAATTAATCCCAAGGGAAAGCAAGGATTGTAATTTCCTTTCCTTATTCCCTATATTTGTGGTCCCATTAAACTCTTATTATTAATTTTGTAAGTAAACATACGATTAAATGGGAAAGAAAATCACTCCTTATTTTCCCTTTCCCTTTCCCTTTTATGTGAGGTAAACGTGCCCTAGACGCTTAAACATTCTCTTCAGATATGGTATACTTTAGACCTTATCACCTACTTAACCAATAAAGATTCCATATTTTATCAACTCCAATCAAGTGGGAAGGATTCCCTAGGAATGCATCACGTATGCTCATAGGAAGTGAAACAAGAAAAGAAGAACAAGAAGTGGGGAGGAGCATTAAGAACCCTCCGCAAATCCCATAGCGTGTTGCAATTGACAAGAGTGTGATGTTTCAGTGAGAATGAAAAGCCAAAACACACGGCTGCAAAGCGACAAGAAATTTCTACTACATTGGTATTTGCAGCTCTTAAAAGCATTACACGGCAACTACCACGTATGAAAAGAAAACACAAACTCAGTTATTTAAATCCTTGACACCATGGAATAAAGCAAAAGGGTGACCTCTGGCCATGGGAAAAAAGGATAATTCTTCTAGTACCATTTGCTTCAGCATATTACTAAAGATTAACACTGTTACCAAAAAAGAAGAAAAAAGGAATTGGTAAGAGTTGCTTATTTGGGAGAAAACAATACAACACATGTTACCTGTAGCTTCAGTCTGCGACAACCATATGGTAAAGCCTGCAAATAGATGTCGCCATTTGTCAGCCCTTCAAGCAATTCCCTGTTGCCCTCCTAACGTTGCAACTACAGTCCGAACATGACTTCACACAAAACAAAATAAATTTATATGTTTTCAACAGCCAAAAAAAATCCAACAAACAAACAAATAATTCAATAGGCAGTACCTACTTAAACTTTCTAATATAGCACTTTCTGCTTCTGCTACAGAATCAAAGCCTTCAGCCAGTACCCCTAAAACGGATTACCCTAGTTATGTTGATGCTTGAAGGGATACAAACCCATGTCTATGCAACATGCATGGTGCATAATAAGCAATAATGCTAAAATAACAGTCATGATAAATTCATGTAGGATGCACCGGAAGAGTTACGCGTTCAACCATCCGCATGTCATTAGGCCTTGGATGAAGGAGGGAAAAATGCCATTGTTGAATATTTTTTGAGTGGAATAGGATACATTCTCACAAGAATCAATAGTTTGCTTGGCAAAATTTTCCAGCAACTCTTTTGTACTTAGTGGTGTATACCTGAAAACCAAATCAACCATAGAACCCTTCATAAAAGCAAATTAAGAAATAGAAAATATTAAAAAGCTTGAACCAAAAAAAAAAATGAAGAACCAGATTCTAGTCCAGAAAGTTGAATAAGCAACTATATTGGGGCTCAAAAAGACACTATTCACTCTACTTTCTTAGGATGAACACGCATGTCAACAACTACTTTGCTAACCTTGTTATTTCACCAGGAAATAATTGTTACAAATAACAGGAAAGGAATACAGCCATGAACTGGTAACTGACAAACATAGAATCACATTTTCTATTAATGTACCACGGGTGATACTATTATTTCCAAAAGGAAAGCAAAGCTAGAGCAATTACCCGATACCAGCTGCAAGTTCCCGAGCCACCTGCTGGTTGATATCAGAAGACTCCCCGATAATGTAGATTGAAGCACCTTTTAGAAGTTGTGAAGATCCCACTCTAAGAGAGTCCCAAGACTCCATAATGTCAGGCCATTTCAAATCTGGATCCTGCTTCTTCAAGTTTACAACCAGTTGATCATCATCTATAAACCTGTTCAAGAAAGAGAAACTACTGAACAAGTTGAGATCCAGAGCATTTTTAGTATTCAATGCGTATGTTTTCACAAACCATATTGTTTCGGCAGGCTTTACTCTGTCAAAGAGAGGGTTAGTATCAATAAGCATCACAAGAGACCCCGAATGTCGTACTTTGATTGTCAAAGAGGTTTCATTTGCGTCCACAAATATATCTTTCGAACTTCGAATATCCTGACCCCCTAGTTGAAGCCTCAATTCCACCTCCGAATTTCCATCATAAAACTGCATTTTTCTTCCACATTATTGGGATGAGAAAAATATAACTCAACTGTTCAAAAGAATAGGAAACATGAATTATTTAATTACATACTAAAATTGTTATATTCATGGTTTTTTACTAGTTTAAACCCTGCAGCATTTGAGTTTATAGAAAATGCACATCATGTTCTCAACATCGAACCTTTTAATTTTAATTTCACCACTTAAATGATACTCTTTAAAGGTTATCATCTACTTGTTCATCAACTGGTTCTTCCTATACCTCACAACTAGTAACGTTCATCATTTTAGTGATTAAAATCAGCATTTGAACGAGACAAGGGACAGATTTAATATGAAATTAAAATATAATATTTTTAATAAGCTTAAAATGCAAAAATAAAAATAAAATAGTAAATAACCCATTATATTAATTAAGGATTTGTCATCATTCAAATACAAATACACACATTTGGAAACCAGAATTAGAAACAAGTTTTCCTAGAACAAACAACAAAAACTGACCACCATTTCTTTCATTAGGACAATTTGAGTTGCCCCAACGCAGAGTTTTCAAACACATGAAAAAATCAAAAAAACACCCTTTGAAGTGTTATTTCTCTAATTCCATTATTCCCTTAAATTTTCTAGGCAACCAAACAAAGTACGAACCTCATAGTCGTTGGGGGAAAGGTGGGTATATGTGGAGTGAGTGCGGGCGGAGAGGCGAGAGGAGGACTTGTTGGGAATGGAGGCGTTCCGGGTGAATGAGAGAGAAAGGTTTGTTGAAATTGCAAGAGTGGGTCTCAAGAAGGAAGCAGAATTGGGTTCAGGAAAGGAGGAAAAGAGCTTTGGAGAGCAAGGGTGTTTTAGCCATGGAGTTGTGTTTGGGTTCTGGGAAAACAAGGTGAGAGAAGTGGAAGTGGCTGTTGTTGCGGCCATTTTTTCGTCTTTGGACTTGCATTGTGTTGGATTTCAGGGCCGTTATTTATGTGTAATTTCCCCTTCCTTTACATTGACTCCCCAATATTTGCCGAAATAACAAATGCATCCCCTTGATCAAAGATAATTGCTCAACACCCCTTGAGCTTAATAATGTTAACCTTAAACTTTGGTTTTGAACTTCAATTGTAACTGATGTTTTAAGTTTAAGATCATACCATGTGAAATCTTTATAATGTTTTACATTATAGTAACTTTTTACTTTTTATGATAGCTTTTGAGAGCTTTATACTGTTTAAAGTTATAATTGATAGGTTGAAACTAAAGTTTCAAACACCCCTTAAATATAAATCATAAACAATACCCCCATTTAATTTGGACCTTTCATCTAAAAAGACTAAATCTTTGTCCTGGAACCCACAAAAATATTCTTTTTAACGGCGAGTGAAAAATATGGTCACAAATGTATTGAAATCAATTAATCTCATTTTTTGATATTAAAGCATGAAATTGAGAAAAGAAAAACGTGGAGCTCTTGGGGACAGTGTTTGGATTTGGAACTTCAATTTCACCGCCATCCTCAAAGGCGAATGTCGAGGTTTCTCGATCCATTTAAAATGAAATCTCTACTGAAAATTTTCTACCTTGAAGTTGAAGTTAATCAATTAGGGAGGTCCAATGATTGTTTTTCTTACTTCCCTCACAGCTCTAAAGTGATTCTAATGTGGTCGAATGTTTTATCCTGCCGTTTCTTTTTTTCTTTTTTCTTTTTCGGCTCTTTTTGCCTTTATAGTCCTCCAACGTTTAATTGTTTGTATGAAATCAGTTGGTGTCAATTTTTTTTTATAATTTTTACGTTTTAGGGAGGGCAATCCAGGCCTTTTGATGTAGTTAAACGGTAAAACCAAAAACATGTAAAAGAAAAAGAATAAACCTTCAAGTCTGGCTTTTTAGTTTCAAAAAAAAAAAAAATTGCTTGCAAGCATAGCCTAGTGGTAAAAACCACACCTGACTCTGTCAAAAAATGAGTTTAATTCCCCTCCCTAAGTTTTAAAAAAGGAAAAAGTCTGACCCTTTCCTCCTTTCAATGAATATCATTGTTGCTGTCACTTGATATATAAATCAACTAGTTGTAGGGAATTGGGTAATTAATAAGGTGTTTAGAATTGTAGATCCAACCATACAGTTTTAACTGTAAATAATGTAAAGTTTACATGTTATAATATAAAGCAAAACTTTGTTACAGTGTATAACTCTTACATTTTATAGTGAAAAGTTTATACTATATCGTTTTAAATCCTCTCCCAAACACGACGTAAGATATATAAGGTTCTACACTACTATTTGTAATTAAGATATGTGCTTTTTTTTATAGTTTGATCGGGAGTTCGAGATTATGAATCCAACCACACAGTTTTAACTGTAAATAGTATAAAAGCTCTCTCATGCTATAATATAAAGTGAAAGTTTACTACAATATACAACTCTTATATTTTATAATGTGAAATTCAAACTATCCCAAGCATCAACTAAGTTATATAAGATGCTACACTATTATTTGTAATTAAGATATGTGCTTTTTTTATATTTTGATCGATAAACACAAATGAGCATGAAGATTTAAAAATCATCTCTACCATGTTTATAACAGAGAATGTGTTTCTCCTTTGACATCCCAATGCTCTAGAAAGCGTTGCGGCTCTTTTCTTCCTTTTTTTTTTCATTTTTTCTTTTGTTTGTTGCTTTTCCTTCTCCCCGCCCTTTTCCTTTTTTTTTTTTTTGTTTTGGGGGGGGGGGGGCTTTATTTTTATTTTTTATTTTTACATCTTATTACTTATCTTTTCCCCAATAATTTTCTTTAGTCTCGCGTCTTTATTTTGAAAACTTAAGCATATTACTTTACTATTTTTTATATTTTTTTTTTTTTGCTTCTCTTGGTTTTGTAGAGTTTTTTTTTTTTCTTTTCTATTCCTCTTCTTTTTTTTTTAATATTTACCCAATTAGTAATTTTTGTCCAATTTGTCCTACTAAAAACTTATTTTCTTCTAAATTTTCACTACCTCAGTTTCTACTAAGCCAAACTTCTGAGAAAACAATAAATCAAAAAGTAAGCTAAAATGTTTTAAAACAATTTGAAATTTTCATATAAAAATGTAACATATTGACTACGCACATGCCGAGTGCGTGTTATATATATATATATATATATATATATATATAATCATGTATGAAGGCGTAGATTCCTGTCTAACAATAGGACTAAAGACAAGCCTATAAGGCTTCCTTTTGTTGTTGAGAGAAGGTGAGGGATGTAGAAGTGGCTGTTGTAGTGGCTATTTTTGGTTTTTGGATTTGGATATGTTGAGTTTGCTGTTATTATTTGTAACGTCTTTAAGTGGGGTTAACAATTTTTTTTAAATAAAAATAAAGATAAAAAAATATAAATAAAACATCAAAAAAATTTGCCTGAGATTTAATTGAAAACTCTCAAAACAAAACAAAAGTATAAACAACAATTTAAACCATAGTTTAATATAGCACAATAAATTTAACAATACAAAACTGTTATCATCATCATTTCAACCCTCAACAAATCTTAATACACTTATAAAAAGGTAACATTCGATGCTTATATTACCATGATGGACATTCTTAGTAAATAAAGCAAATCTAACGTTATACAAATACATAGATTCCTTACTATTTTTTTCGCCACATCACACTTAATGAGTCCTGAAAAGATAGAAATATATGAGAATGAGCGACAATATACTTAGTAGGAAAAACCATTACTCACTTTTAGGTTTTTTTATCATTGCCACATTAAAACCTACATGGTTAGTTAGTGTTCATCATCAGCTAGATTATAAGATTTATTATGATATTATGTAGATATCATAGTTAATTATTACCAAGTTTTATACACATACATATATACAAATACTATAATTCATCATTATTCTTAGATATCCACGTTCAATAGAGCATCACTCAACTCATCGAAACCCAAATGGGCGCGCTTGACCACCCTCCAATCATTCCAAGAATGTCTTGGTGAGGGGATATCAAATCTCGAATCCTCACCAAGCCGATTCCTATACAGTGCGTTATGGGACTTTCGACCTAAGGGAGCGTCATCACCTCCCCTATTTTACCTTTTAGGGTATTCATGTTCAAGGACATAATCGCCGCCATTTTCACGTCTCACCGTTTCTCTATATTCAATCGTTATTTGTAAAGTCAGTTTTCCTAACCATACTTCTCAATTTACAACAATATGTGTCAAATCATTATGTTCCTCGCTGTATAATACATGATGAGTTTTGCATCATCATGTTATAGATATAATCATATACATTCAAAATATTATATACGTACCTTGCAACTTAAAACAACTAAATTTTAATTTACGAAAACCTCACAAAAGATGAGTAATAAAATCCCTACCTCTTTACAAATATCCACTGATAATTTTCAGCTTACACAATTTACCACGTAAGCTCCAAGTACTTCGTTATCCTAAAACGTGTAAAATAACTATACTTTAACTTAAATCCTAATTTTTAATTATGTCAATTTATCATTTATTTTTATTAGTGTGCCATAATCATTAATGTACTAAAATTGTCAATATCACTTTTCTAACTTAATTTTAGTAAATTATAAAATAACAATAAAATTAAAATATACGAATTTTATTTTGGTATGAAATATGTGATAAAATAAATAATACGATTTTAAAATATTTATAATTAAAATAATTAAAAAGTTGGATATTTATTAAAATAAAATTATTTGTAATTACAAAACTTTATAGAAAACTATTTATAAATTTTAAAACATAAATTATCAAATAACTATCCTTGTCTAAGTGGTTTGATTCGTTTTTATTGCTCTTAAGATTGGGGGTTCGAATTCCACGTGAAGCTTGTTTTTATTAAATTTCTGTATGAAAAAATGACATATCATTTTAAGAAAAACGACATGTAGTTTATTGAAAAAACTACACGTAGTTTGTTGGAAAAACGACATGTAGCTTGTGAAAACGACATGTCGTTTTTCACCTGAGAATTTTTCACTGAGAACCTATAATCTAAATTCTAAGCCTTTTACTCAAATTCTTAGTTTCTTAACCGCTTTTTAAGTATAAAAACTATACATAAACAATATATATTCATCTCTAAACATCAAAAACACAATTCTCAAAATTTTTATACCACAATACAACTTAAAATCAAAGTTAAAGTTTTAAAAATCTAACCTTAAAACTTAGCTCAAATCGATGGTTTGATCTTGAAAACGTTTAGATTTCCTTGATCTTTAAGCTTATGAGAAATTGTTTGTGAAAATCCATGAGAGAATAACTTCAAATTCATGAATAATGTTTGAGCTTTTTCTTTGGTTTCCTTTGGTTGTCTCACTGTGAAAGAAAGAATGAAGAAGAAGAGAAGGAGAAAAAGAAAAGAAATGCAAAGGAAGTGTAACACCTGAGCATTTTTAATACATTAAAAATACAATAAGTTAAGGATTATGTAAGATAAAAATACAGTTTAAGGCAAAATATCGAATAATAATACAAAAAATTATACGGTATTAGAATAATACAGTGTTAGAAAGTACACTGATAAAGTTATGCAGTATAAAAATTACATTACAAAAGTAACACAGTGTAAAAATTAGACTGTTTAAGGTTAAGCAGTATAGAAATTGGATTGTTTAAGTTAAAGCAGTATAGGAATAATACTGTTTAGAGAATATGGATGAATAACAAATGCTATAACAGTATAGAAAATGTATCGACAGTATAAAAAAATACTGTCAGTATAAATTTGAACTGTACAACGTGAGATAATATTAGAATTACATTATGTGATGGATGCAAAAAAGTATTGGAGGTTATGGAACCTTATGAATGGTAAAGAAAAGAATACTGGCAGTACAAGAAAAATACTGTCAGTATAAACTTGGACTGCGTAAAAAGTTTGGTGGACACCCAATGGATTTTGATTGGGCCACCACATCATAAAATATGGCCCAATCACATTTGACCATCCAAAGTAACCTAATTGATGATTAAGGTGATTCACTACCTTTAAAAAAAAAGAGAGAAAAGAAAAGAAAAAGGAAAAAAAAAGTGTGAATATATTAATGGTAAAGAGACCATTTGGAACGGTCTCCAACGTCCAAGGAAAAAGAAACATGAAAGAAGGAAAGAAAAGAAAGACAGAAAGAAAGAGAGAAAGGAAGGAAGGAAGAAAAAATGCTCCATTTTTCCCCCTCCAAAACCATCCCCTCCATGAAAGTTCCTTCAAGAAATTTTGATGAATTCAAGCCTCCAAATCAAGCTTAAGGCAAGCCCTAATGTTTTAATGCAAAGTTTTGCAGCTTTGGAGGTAAAGTTCTAAACTTTTTCTAAGGGTTGTAGTGATTTTTTTTCGAAGTTATGGATGGGTTTTAAGGGAATTTTGTCATGGTTTATGACAAAGGAATCTAAACAAGTTTAATTGCACAATTGGAGGATTAAAAGCTTGGAGGAATTCTTGGTAAGAATTCTAAAATTTTGATCTTTGAAATTAAGCGAAAGTTTATGCTTCAATATGCATATAAAGTGTTTGATGAAATGTTTAAGCCATGGCATGTAAGCATGGTCATTTTATGTTCTATGTTGATGATGATGATGGTGGAAAGAAGAAAGTAAGGGGTTTTGATGAAATTTCAAAAGAGACTAAATTATAAAGAAAAGTTATTCTCGGTAGAATTAAAAATCAGCCTAAAAGTCCCCCTAAACGTTGGAATTTCAAAAAAGTTATAACATGAAAGTTGTAGGACCCGTCGAAACTATTTGGATGGCACAAACAGTTTCTTAAAATTCTGCTCGGTTTAAGAGTTATGAATTTTACAAAATTTGTTAAAGTTGGGAAAAAATCTTTAAGGGGCAAAAACGTCTTTTTATAAGAGGATTTTGGTAAGGTACTTTAAGAAAATTTGATTCTTTTGAAAAATTAAGACTAATGGTTTAAAAAGATTATTTTTAGTTCCAGGGGTAAAAATGTAAAATTTTTATATTTCGGGTCAAAACTGTAAAATTGTGAGAAAGCTAGGTTTTCATTAGGAAATGTTGGTTTCCTATACTGCTGTAGGCAATAAGTAATTATAGATGCAAATGGTTATTTTATGAAAAAGGCCAAAACAGACCTGAAACGCTCGATATCGAAAAAATGCTCCTTAGTGGAAAATTTTCTGTAATATGCAAGTAATGAAATGTTAAAGTTACGCAATGAGTTTTATAGAGTTACAAAGTTAACGAAAAACCTGTTAACGGTAAAATCATCATTTTTGAGATAACCGCTAAACGGAGTCGAACACTCCGATTAGCATAATGCTCTTAGACAAAAAATGTTCCATAGTGTGTTAAGTAACAAAACCGTCATAGGGGATAGGAAATTTAATAAGGATTGTTTAAGTAAAGAAAAAGTATCCAATGGTTACAGAGCCAAGTAAAAAAAGTGATAACCCGATAGGTTACGAAGTTAAGTAAAAGGTACAATAACCTGGTGGGTTATAAAGTTAAAAGCAATGGGTTACAAAATTAAGTAAAGATAAGGGTAAACCGATAGTATACCATGTTATGAAAAAAGGAATGAAGGCTTAAGGTTAAAGTTAAATTATCAATCAAGTGGATTGATAATAAAGAAAGTTCACTAATAAGTCGGTTGTTGTTTGATCAGGACACAGAAGCCAACTAATGAAAGAAAAATGAACGGAATAGAGAATGTTAGAGCTAAGTTCAGGTAAGTTCAAACTTCACCTATAGCATGAAGTAAATCATTTTAAATATTTATATATACATTTATAAATGAGTTTGCAATTATTATGCAAGTTTCTTTTAAAGTATGTTTGCATTTATTATGTGAAAAGTTTTAAAAATTTAAAACAAGATTTGCAATGAATTTGCAATTGTTATGTTTAAAGTCTATTATCATATTAAAGTGCATAATGTTTTTAAAAGTTTAAGTTATGATTTTCAAAATATTTAAAGTATATTTTGCGTTTTGATAATGCATAATGTTTTTAGTTTAAGTTATAAGTTTTATGATGCATTTGTTACGCAATAAGTTACATTTGTTATGCAATAAGTTTCATAATAAAAGTTATGATTTGTAAAATGCGTTTGCGTTTTATGTTGCATTTGTTATGCAATAGGTTTTAGAATATAAGATATCATTTGCAAAGGTATTTGCATATGATGTGTCAGCATTTGTTATGCTCATTAACATTAAAAAGAAGTTAAAGCATAGACAATAAAAGAAAATGTCGTACCAGCCTCCTTGTTGTGACGTACTGAAAGTAAAGTTAAAGTTTGACCTCCTTGAAGTGAGGTTCGTGACCTCGGTGTTCAATGGTATCAAGTCTTCCACAAGGGAAGCATCATGTATATGATCTCATGATTAATGATGTTGGTACGAATACTAAAGCAAGATAATAAAAGTTAAGGAACAAAGATAGAAAGTTAAGGTAAGAAAAGAATGTTTATAAAACGCTCATAATTGAAAGTTCATAATTAAGCATAAATGGAAACATAGATTTTGATTACGCTTGTTTTCCTTGTTATGAATTATTTATTTTTTATGGAAAACATTTGCAGAAATGTTTTACATAAAATGTTTATGAAAAACATTTTCATATTTTCAAGAAAAGGTTTATGAAGGACGTTTTAAGAAAAACGTTCAAGAAATGTTTTACAAAAAACATTTATGCAAAACGTTTCAGAAATGTTTAAGAAAAACGTTTATGTAAAACGCTTTCAAAAATACTTTATGAAAAACGTTTTAAGAGAAAGGTATTTATGAGAAGAGTTTTTAAAGCATATTTGGTAAATGAGTTCGAATTAGTGATTTGATTTGAATTAGTGTAATTTGAATTATGACTTTAATTAGTCATTTGAATTTTTATCCGTATTGGTGTTGGATGTGCATTTAGGTTTTAATCTGAGTATGGAATAAAATTGAAATTTATGTTTGAAGAGGTAGTGAAAATAGTTTTTGATTTATTAATAAATCTAATAAAATCTTAATGTTAATGATCCTAAAAATATGCAACATAGATATTAATTTATTCATCTCTTCACTATGAGCACAATGAAAAAAGAATCATCTCAATTGGATATTAAATGAATAAGTTATAAATTTTTTCTCAAATATATTAGAGAGAATTTTATTTTTTATTATAGTATAGATATCCAAGTATCAAAAGTCTAAAAAGATAAAAACTCTGAAAACTTAGATTTTTTATACTTAAAAAATTTAAATTTAAAAAAAAATAAACACATATTTAAAATTTTTTTAATATTTAAATATAAATATAAATTTATTTAAATCTAAACAATACTCAAAACAAATTGTCCATGGTCCATTACTAATTGTTTTAGCGTTAGTATATTTGAATTTACCCACTATTTGGAGGAAAAGATTCTGCCCTTTAAATTTCTTTCTATCTGTGATTTCTTGTTGGGCGTGCTTTTTCCTTCTTTGTCCTTAGACATATCGACAATTTCACGTTCCCATCGCACCCGAGAAGAAAGAAGAAAAAGTTAAAAAACACACACTTGAAGCGCCGGGAGGAAGCTTCATATCAGTGGGCCCCACCGATTTCGGTGGTTGGCATCTGACATTACGCCTATGGGGCCCACTTGACCTATTAAATTACCTAAACACCCTCATCCCAAGGACTTTCTGCCGGAACGAATAAATAATAATAATAAATTAAATGCACGAGAAACCGACCTTCTCACAGAATCACAGACGCTCAGTAGCCATTCAGCTTCAAGATTCCACGTGCGCACCGAGCCAACCCCCAAATCCAATCAATCAAAACAAGGCAGTGACACAAAAAAAGACCGTCAGGTGACAATATCCTAGCCTGTCGTAGTGATTATCCGTATGGTGGTAGGTGACCTTGCTTCTCGCCCAAGCAAAAACAATTTAATTAAAAATTAAAAAAGGGTCATAAATAAAAAAAGAAAAATAATAAAATAAAAGTTTTAAGCCCTTTGTGAGGAAGTTAGTTTCTATCCCCACACCGCCGACTTACGTCGTCAGTCACGCTGCTTATTAACGGCGTTGAACTTCCGTTGTTTCGCCTTGGTTTCCGCGCAGGGTTAGGGTTTTGATAATCTGTCCCCAAACCCACCCCGAAGTCTTTCTTTATTTCTCATGGAAATCATAACGTATCCTCCGGATTCTTTTTCCATCAATTAACTGGTAAAATCTCTCCGATTTTCCCCTTTGATTTTCTGTCTTCTTTCTCCCGATTTCCTTTTTTTGTGTTTTTTTTTTGGGTGTAATTCGATTAGATCGAAGTGGATTCGGATCTAGAAGGGGTTTTGTTGATTTTCGTTTTTGTTTGGGTGAATTTGCTGTTGACTTTTGGTTTGGATTGAAAAATCTGTTCGGATTTTTGGCTTAATCTTGTCGGTGAATTTGAGATTTACGGTTTCAATTTGTCGATTTTACAGAGAAAAATAACAAGTTTTTGAAATTTTGATTATTTTCTACTTTTTTTTTTTGCTAATCTGAAGATCGATTTTTTTTTTTTTTTGTAAAATCGTGGAAATGATTAATTAGGGTATTTTCTTAGATGTTTATCCTTTGATGTAGTACGATACTTTTGAACTTTTCGTTTTACTTCTGTAATTACTGGGAAAAAAGTGTTTTTTTTGGGTTTTTAAAATTATTGGGAAAAGTTCTGAGCACATAAATCTGAAGAATTCTATCGAGTACTGTAAAATTGTAAGTTTTCGAAATTTATTTTTTTAATTGTTCTTTTTTTAATATGTATATGCTGTTGTTAGGAATAGCTGATTCAGGGTGTAAAGTAAATAAGGAATTGGCTTATCTCCTGTGAATTCTATGTTATCAATGGTTGGATCAATGTTAATAGACATGAGGAACATGTACAGAACGACCAGTAACAAATACCCTAGGTATGGTTCTTTTTTTTTTTTTTGGCCATTTCTCATTTTTTTAGTGTTTCATTTAACAAAGACGTAATTTTTGGTGTTTGATATTTTTAAGAAAGAGGTCTTGCTTACATTGACTATTCTTGTCATAACTAAGGGGATGATAATGCTTTCTGGAAATTTCTAGAAACATTTTGTTGGAGTAAAACAGCTTTTTAGTAACCTTTTTGGTTTTTAGTTTGGCGTTCGTGATATAGATAACAGTTCTTTAATTGAAAGCATCTTTTCTAAAAAATATATATTTCATCTCTAAAAAAAAAAAACATTTTTGTTTCTCTCGTTATTTTATTTTATTTTTTTGTATTGTATTTTTGTGTGGAAAGAAGCGGGTTAATTAGATTCTCACATAATACTGAGATTGATTCTTTTAAATGATTACTGAGATTGGCGTATTCATTGTCTTGATCATCCGATGCACCTTCTAAAGATCTAAGTTGATCTTACAGTGTTTGTGTACTAGACATGAGGCTCTAGTAATCTGATAAACCTTTTTTTGTTTCTCTTTTGTTTTTGCTTGGATGATGTTATACACACAAAGAGACACACACACACACCCACCCCACATATATATGGTTTCCTTAAACAATATGATTTTAGGATTATACTACAGTTTTTCAGCAAGACCAGTCCTAAAAACCTAACATGTAAAAGGTTGAAGTGTAATGGGACATTTTTTACATCTTTCAATAACTTTGGGAAGAGGCAGCGACAAGAAAGGCGTTTATCTTAGACTAGTTATTTCACAATTTTAAGCCATGGTTACATGGAATGAATGCCATGTTATACCTCACCTTCTGCATGTTATGTGCGTAGGACTGGTCCTTCATAAAATGGGTGAAAAACTGTAGAGACACACTATGATTTCAATAAAATTTGTTATTAAGTGTAAACTGTGAACTGATAGGTTGAGGGATTATTTCTGTTACCTTTGTAAAGGGACTAAAGAAAATGTTACCTAATGGCTGAGGGATCAACTGTATGAATTATATGAACCCAGTAAGCAAACAGCAAATCCATGGGTTTTTGAACCAAGTGTCCCGGAAAAAGCGGAATATTTGATTTAGCATAATAGTGTTACTCTGATAGAAATATTTTTAAGAAGCAATTACCCCCTCGCTCCACAAGGTCTTCTCTGTACTGGCAGAGGCATTAATGTTGACTAACATCTAGAAAAGTGTCCACAGATCCTGTTTGTAGTATTTAAGTCAAATTTTGATTAGAAAAATCTGGAGTTGCATTCTCAACTTCCCAGTAGGATTTGTGTGGGGAAAGTTGTTCTTAGCTTGTATTTTCTGCTGTGCATTTTGAGCCATTCTTTTTGCTATTTTTATTATTGGTATTGTGTATTAAAGGTTGTATGACGCCATTAACATACTCATTTCTGTGGAAGTTGATAGGTATTTTCAAGTTCCCAAAGCATTGTTAGATGCATATAGGTTAAATGATGCCATTAACATAGTTGAATGTATGGTTGGAACCATTAGTTCTTTTGAATCATCAAAAGTGCCTTCTTAGGACCAGCGTGCTTCGCGTGCTTGGGTACGAGAATGGGCCAGTGGTGACTGCGATCCCTTATGATGTGAATTGATACTTGCATAGGTACAGAGACGGTACTTGAAAGTTCCATGTATCAAATATAGTTGCGACGTAGTGGGGTGCTTTAACGATAAATAAACATAGATTTGGCAGTTCTTAGGAAGAATCATCAAATTACTGAATGAGAAGGGAAAAAAATGTACGACCATGCATCTTATCATTCATTATCTTTCAGCATTTGTTGCATGTTACGTGCACTCAAATCATTAATGGTCTCTAGTTATAGTTAATTGTGCACCCACTTGGCCTTTTTTCTTTTTCTTTCTATGAAGCATACAGGGAAAGAAGTGATTTGTATTGGGTGTTGGAAACAAGAATGCTGGAAACAAGATGATAGTGTTTATTACTTTTGATATATTTACTTAGTTAATACTGATTCAAATAACTTTTTTTTATCCTGCACTGAATAATTTTGTTTCGTAATGAGCGTTTCATTTGTAGTCTTTTCTTATTATCATGATTCATGTTTGTTTAATGTTGCTTTATGGCTTGAAGTTATGATTACATGGTTCTTATGTAAAATTCTCTTTGACCTGTAGTCAGTTTTATCTAGTATGCTGATGACGCCCTAATCAATATTCCATGATTCCTTTCGTTTCATTTTTTTTCCCCTCTCAGTAACTAATTAAAACCTTAGCTTTCTGGGTTTTTTTTTTTTGACGATTTTCTTATTTTCTTTCCTTTGTTATTGCCTTTTGTTTTAATTAGTGAGGGAAAGCTATGTTAAAAAAATGTTAGCCTACCAGTTTAACTGTTTGAGTGGACTTGTTAGTAGATGTCTGTCAGCTTTTCTATTCAATACTTTAATAAAGACATTTTTATATGTCCTTTACTCGTTCGGTATGCTGACTAGATTCTCTCTTTACAGGGTTGGCCTAATGTCTTTTATTGTTCAGTTTCTTTAAGACTGATCAGGCGTAGCATTCTATCGTAGTTTTAAACATAGAGTTTTGGATTTTAACTTGTGGATAGATATTAGTCCAGTAGATTGTAATGGAAGGAAATATCGAAAAGGTATTGGGTAGGAGCCAAAGAGAATTACGGACCTTGAAAAGAAAGCGGGCAACCCGATGTGCTGCGTATTTTACTGGAGCTACCCGCACAGAATTTCTTCAGTTTCCAGCGTTGGATAGGCTTGGTAAGCAAAGGAAATTAAAGGGATTTAGCAGTAAGTGCACAAGAAGTGGGTCTCATTTTAGAAGATCCTTGTTGAAGTGCTACTTGAACTTTACGAAAAGTGGCGTGCTGGAGCGTCTACTGTTTTATCATAATGGCGAATGGACTGATTTTCCCGTTGATATAGTTGAAATGGTTAAAAAAGATGTTTTGGTTAAAAAGGCAACTAGTGAGATTGAATTAAATGGTCGGCAGTATGTTCTTGACTTCTTGCATATGTTCAAAATGGACTTGGAAACAGGTTCACAGCAGCCCATTGCATGGATTGATGAAGCAGGAAGGTTCTTCTTTCCTGAAACTTTTTCTATTGACAATCCTGATGATGATGATGAGCCATATTTAGACCGTGCCAACAAAAATGGCCAAAGTCAGGAACCTATTTTTGCTGAGTCCTGTGGGTCTCGTGACATCAAATTGCAGCTGGAAATTGAAATAAATGGAGTTTGTAAATCTTTGTTCAAGGAATGCAGTGGGGAGTCAAACGCTCTGATCAAGAAAATTCATATTGAACAGGAACCTTGCACTAATCCATATATTGTAGATGCTGAGGATAGTTGTAATAGAGAACCTACCATTAAAGTTGATGAAACTTTTAAGGTTAATGAAGAGATGGAAGCCAAATCCTTATCAGTAAATGGATCTATAAATGTGAAATTGGATTGTGATACAGTGCGGAAGATGTTTCTTGAGGGAATGGGTGCCTTTCATGGTACAGATATTATTGATATATACCCTTGCTTAGGCACTTCATTGCAATCTCGACGTGAGCTTTTTGACAAGCAGGCTGAAATCACTAAAAAGTGTCGTGGTGATGCCAATGTTCAGTATGCGTGGCTGGCTTTTTCAAAAGAAGCACTATCTACATTAATGGTGCATGGGCTCGGTTATTGTGGACCGTCCACTATAAAGTCAACTTATGGCATTGGTGTCCACATGACTGCTGCTGGCTTCCCATCTATTAGGTTTGGAGATTTTTCTTTTCCAGCTTTTTTTTCCTCCTTTTTCTTTCCCCCCTTGCTTTCTTAGTCCACCCCTAATAAATTTTAGTACCATTTATGGGAATTATTTATTTGCTAGGGCAAGTGTTACCTCTATCTTTTGATAATATAGCTAGCATCTAAGTGATTGGATTTTTATTTACCCTTTAGCCGCACAGCTTTCTTGGTTGGCAATATATTAATGATCAGCAAGTATTACTTTTTGGCTTTGTAGTCATTCAAGGTGTCCAGAATAGCAGTATGTGGTACTGATTTGTATATCTTGTCTTTCTCATTATTTCTCTACTTAGGTTTTTAGAAGATCCTATTACTCCTACTACATGGCCTTATTTCCATTAGTTGCAAGTTTGGGTGCTTCTTGTGGTGTCAGTTGATATTTGATTTTAACCTTGCACACTGTTCCTTGCTTCTTGTGCTATTCATTAGGAGACATCATGGGATCAATGTTTAGCGTTTTGTAATTCCTATATGTGCATTACGTATTTATGTATTGATTTTCTATATCTTCATTTTGTTGCTTGTAACATTATTAAGAGAAGGAAACTAAACCTTCTATCTGTTCCCAGTGCAAGGTTAAGTGATGGTGACGAAAACGATGTACGGTACATGGTACTCTGTAGTGTAATAATGGGATGCATGGAAGTTGTTCCTTTGGGAAGTCAACAATGTTATCCCAGTTCCAATGATTTTGACAGTGGAACAGACAATCTTGAGAACCCAATGCACTATATCATCTGGAATATGAATATGAACACCCACATTTTTCCAGAATTCATTCTTAGTTTCAAGGTTCCATCCGGCATTGAAGGTGATTTGTTCCTCCTTTAAGTACCCTGTTTGTTTCTTTGATTTTCATGAGTGTTTGATTGGAACTTTATTGACCTTTTAGTGTTTAGCAATGGGTTAGGTGAAATCGTCTGATTATTTTTCTAGGCCATTAAAAATTTTAGCCATTTACTTTTCAGTTATGGCAATCTGGGTTTATCGGTTGATCATTTGCATCTCCTCATGGTTGGGGTTTTGTGCCACAAAGATATGAGTTGTTCCCTCAAACGGATTCAATGAGATAGTCTGCTGTGGTTATTGCATATGTATTAACGAGCATATATGTGTGCATGTGTGTTTTTTTTTTAATTAATTTACGAATCCTTAAACTTGATGTTATTCCTTCAGGGTCTTCAGTTGGAAGTGAACATAAGCACGATGTTTCGGGGGTTACATCATCATCTTCACAGCCTGTGGACCAGGTACAAACAGAGCCCTCTGCTATCAATGCATTTCACACTGATAAAAAGAATATGATTCGTGTTTCAATGATGAGTTTAGTGTTAGGAACTAATGAGGGATGTGGCCTTTTGATCTTTGTATCTTCATGTAAGATATTTTGAAATGGATTATCCATTTGGGAGGCAATAAGCTTGCATGCAAACCACTTGGCGATGATGATGCTGCAAGTTCCTGAATGTGGGCCATCATGATCATTATTTTCAATTGCTGCTTTATTTGAATCAACCTTGTTAATAACTTGAGTTCAGAAGGCCTTTCTAACCTTGTATTCTTTGTTTTTTTTTTTTTTTGAGATAAAAGAGGTTCAATACTTCAAATTGGAAATGTCAAATGGTACATACGGGCCTAATATATTAGGCATTGCATCGAAAGCAACTAAATCAGACAACAAAGTAAAAACAAAGAGTTGCAAGAAAGTATGCTATTCCCATCACGAGATGAGTACCAAACATTGTGGCTTTGCGCCTCAGAAATAGAAACTCTAATGTCGTTAATGACATTTGACTCCAGGCTATGATTAGAAGGACCTTGGATTGCTTTGACAACATCAATGGCATCGGATTCAAGGATCCATTTCGTAAATCCGCCTTTGGCGAGCTACCAACAACCCTTTGTGCACCTCAATACACTCTGCCATATGAGGAGAAAAATTCCTAGTTATCTTCTTGGCTGCTGCGGCCAAAACCACTCCCAAGATCATCCCTTATTACAATTCCAACTGCTATGGTACCCATTGATTTTCTAACACTAGCATCAACATTAATCTTCATTATCCCTGCATTAGGTGGCCTCCACTCATTTTTTGCCACACAAGCACTTCCTACTTCCCTTAATTCCATCCTATTACAAACTTGGAAATCCCCCAGAATTCTACCAGCTTGACCATTTCTAGAGGCCCCACCACCTTGTTTTCATGCGCCCAAGAATTACGATCCAACCGTAGGCTCCATGCACCTGTACAAAAAATCTCTAAATCTTCCTCAGTTCCTCTTTTGGACATTAAGAGGCATAGACTGGCAAATGGACCTGTTTAAAGGATTGAACAAGACCATATTGCGCATTGAGACCAAACCTCTTGAGCCACTGGACAACAGCACAGTGCATGGGTGGTTGTTTCCACCTCTTCCTGACATCCTGGGCGCCTCCTGTCGTATTGAATTCCCCTTCTTGCTAAATGTTCTCTTGTTGGAAGAGTTTCACGGGAAGCCCACCGTAAGTGGATCTTAATTTTGCGTGGGGTCCAGGACTGCCGAAGCTTCTTCCATCGAGAGAAATTCGGACCCCTAACTGAGCTACTAGCCTCCTTTTGGCTTTCCATTTTCAATTTTTAGCCTGAGTGCACTGAGCATTAACCTTTATCATCAAAGTGCCACGCATAGCAGTCTTTTATTGGATAAGAACCAAGGGGCATGCTACAAATGTCCTCTCTATCAATCTTCTAGAACCGCACATTGACCAAAGCTTGATTCCACCCCCCATCTGTGCGTAAGTCTGACACTCTCAAATCCTCCACGTCTGCCCGAACCCTTGTAAAAGGCCTGAAAGAACGCCTTAACCCTTGTATTCAGATTCAAATACTAGATTAATTTTTTGGGATCTGATGAAGACAATCGGTTTCATTTACAGAACAAAGCAGTAATGTCGGTCGTCTATTTTTGCTCTTAACTTGTTGTCCTTCATGTTGATCCATCTTTTAGTCCATCAAAGTACTGAAGGTCCATCTATATTGGGTCAAAAGTTGTAGCCACTGTTGGTTATAGCAGATTTATGCACGTGACATTATCCTGTGTCTTGTACCCTCAATTAATTGCTATTTTGACCTAGCCAAAAAAAAGTTAACGCTAGTCAAGAAGTTGGTCTTTCTTATGAAAGCGGCTGGTTAGAGTTGGTGCATGGAGTACCATGGTTGTTAGAACTTCTAGCTGAAATTTATTGTTGTACATTGAATTTTTGGTAATTTCCCTGGTGATTTTGTGGTAAAACCATAAATGTGTCAACTCTTTTTGTTTGGAGTATACTAGATGCTTTTTTTACAGATTGTTAGTTTGTATACCTTCTATATTGTGTGATTTCATTGTATCAGTAGTGGTGTTAAAAAATTGTGTTATCTCTTAGGGGACCGATAAGAAGCCAATTTCAGATTCTATGAAGCCTCAGGGAAGCGAGTGTCAACTGATTTCAGATTCTGGGAGGTCTCTTGGAAATGCTGCTAGTTTTGGTTTGAGCACTTCAAGAATCCCCAGATCTCCTTGGATGCCTTTCCCTATGTTGTTTGCTGCTATCTCAAGTGAAGTTCCTCCGAAAGATATGGAACTGGTTAACAAACATTATGAACAATTTAGGGTATGGCCAATAACCAATTGTGTTGTTTATACTTGTATACCTTATGTTTTGAAAAGTTGGCAAATATGCCAGTTTTATTTGGTATTTACTGAAGTTTCCTTTGCATTTTAAAGTTCTTGAAAAGTTTGTGATGCATCATGACTTTCTTGCGAACTCATTCCTTATCATGACTTTTGGTCAAAATTAATGCTCTTTAACCTGATAGGGCAATAGACCAATGTTTTTTCTACATATTTGTTCAAATAATGTATTCGAATTCATTTCATTGGTCTTTTATGCTTTTTCGTAGTTGGCTGAAATGAATCTGCTAGTTACTAAAAATTCATTTGCATGGTCTTGGTAATTACCAAAGACACAATGCTGTTTTTGCCAACTTTGCAAAACAAAGTTATAAATATACTTACCGTTTTAACTATTTTCCTGTTCTGCGATTTCATTGTATGATTTCTTGTCAGGCAAAGAAGATAACTCGTGATGAATTTGTTAAAAAGTTGAGATTAATGGTTGGAGATACTTTGTTGAGGTCTACGATAACAAAGCTGCAGTGCAAGGTATCATTGGTTTGTGTTTTTTCCCCATCTTTGGTTTCTCTTTTCCTTTTTTTTTTTTATTTTTTGAGTGAAATTCCTCTGCTAGTTGGAGGGTCACTCTCACATCTTCGTTAAGCAACGTGGATTAGGCGTCCGAGGTTGAATTGAGGATATTTTATTTGAAGTTCTGGTTTCATCTTTTGTTTGTTGAGATCATAACATGCAATCGTATTAAGTTCATTTAGTGTAATATGAGTTCTGTTGTTGTCGGATTATGTGAAGAGATAATGATGTATTTTTGTTAATTCGTCTAGCAGCTACTAATAATGGTTTGCTTTATATGCTGCCGCTCAATACTATTATTTTTGGGTAATCATAAAATATTAATCCATGACTTGTAGAGGTGAACATCAGGTGGGTTGGGTGGGTTTTTTAAAAATCTTAACCCCACCTAATCAAAGCTTGGGTGGGTTTATTTTAAATTTAACCCACCCAATCAACATAAAGTTTAAAAACTAACCTACCCAATTAAAGTTTGGGTGGGTTTGTCGGGTTGAGTAATATAAAAAAGGAAAAAAAAAATCAACACTAACAATTTAACTCAAAATGAATTAAAAAGTTAAAATTCATAAGATATATGTCTTATAAAGGTCTAAAATTGTCTCAATAGGATAAAACAAAATAAAGAAAAAGGCTCCACAATACAAATTCAAATCAAATATATTAAGCCATAAACTAACAAATAAATCATAATAGAAATTAATACAACAAAAATAATAAGAAACATCAATCAATATGGTGCATAATTGTCAATCTCTAATACCAAGCATTTTCACTCAAATATATCTACATTTGTAATACAAGATCCACATGTAACATAAAACATGCTAAGCTTCAATTTATTAATGTGAGTATAAAATAAATAATACATGTTTACCTTTCGTTAAAATGCATTTGTTAACTTTTCATGGATGCAAACAAGAGCCTTTATAAAAAAAATTAAAAAGTAAAAAGAACCAAAATAATACACGGATGTTAGAAATAATACACATCGAAACACATTTTCCAACTTTGTGAATGTGTAATTTGTGTATTAGAACTATAAATTTATAATATAGATGTTATATATATATATATATATATATATATATATATAGTTTGGGTGGGTTTGGGTTATGATGGGCTGGGAAAATCCCAATCTAAACCCACCCAATGAAACCTCGAGTTTGGTTGGGTTGGGGTGAACTCATCGGGTTTGTCGGGTTCGGATTATCTTGGGTTGTGTTAGGTGAGTTAATGGGGGTTGTTGGGTTGTTTTTTTCACCCCTAATGACTTGTGTTTGTTTTCTTGTTAAACTTTAAAATGTGAGCTTATTGGTGAAGAGGGCAAGCCGTCATGTGGTTTAGGAGCATCAAAGTTTTCCTACACTGTAACAAACATAATTGAAATAAAATACCTGGAGAAGTTTTCTTGTTTAGCTCTAAAATGTGAGCTTATTGGTGAATATGGAAAGCGGTCTTGTGGTTTAGGCGCATCAAAATTTTCCTACGCTGTAACAAACATCATTGCAATAAAATACCTTGATTGTTTCCTCTCACTAATTATGGCGCCTATAAGTGGTTATGCGTTTGAATTCCCCCCATTCAGAAGTAGCTTAGGCTGGGAAAAATATTTGATAGTTTAAGATGAGCTTTGTTTTGGTCTTTTGCTAAACCACAACTTTGATTTGAACTGAACAAATGAAAACACGTAGAATTCATAATAACTTTCAGAAAAGGAAAAAATATATAATCGGACATTTCAAAAACATGTGTGTGTATGCTGGTCTTTGGCTGGGTGGTTGCCTTGCTAGGCTTGTGATAGAGTTGATATTTGTCATTTTCTGGAGTCGCCATGCTAACTCCTAACCCTTAGATGTAGTAGATTTGGTGGCAGCGGGATTACTTGATGCCCTTGCTACGTCTTTCTTTCATACATTCCCGCTTTCCTTGATAGGTCCAATAGGCTGGGAGGGGGCGAATAAAGGCCTGTTTGTGCCGATTCATTTTATCTTTCGAATGGGCATGCTGTGTTTTTCCTGTGTCCGATTCATGTTTCTCTTTTTAGTGTCGTAATCATTTATCAAATGCCCAAGGATTTTCGGGTGGTGAACATATTAATCACATTTTGTTGCTCTTTACAGATACCATCAAAATCCAAGAATGAAGCAGACGCTTCGAAGACAAATGTTGAAGGTTCCGGATGTCGTTAGTTGTTGGACGAGTGTACTGGTATGCTCCCTGTTCCAGCTTTCGCTTGCTAGAAATGCGTCGACATGATCTTGTGGATGTTATGATATGTGCCTGCTGCATTTGCTTTTTAGGATTTGTAGGCAATAAGAAACCAAGTACAGTTTTTTCCTTGCTAGTTTTGGTTTATTATTTTGTTTGTCTAAGCTTTTTAAACTGCAATATGGTTAGTGCTGGAACTTCTTTGTACGACCCTATTCACATTATTAATCGTGGTGATTTTTTATTACCATAATAGCTGTACGTCATCCTTTTTTTTTTTTTTTTTTTTAATGTTGCTATAAAGTATCTTGGAAGAATAACACTCGTGGATATTGATTTTAGTCCTCTTTGTTTACTTCCACTTGCTAAACATTTTTCAGAATGTTATATTCTGATCAATACCCAGACAAATTTAAAATTAGAGAGAAAACTCTCATTTACTTTTTTATGACAAAAAATTTACTCTGAATTGTGTATTAGATAAAAATTTTATCTATTTAGTTTTTGGGCTAAAGAATGGAACAATTGGTTAATGTATGTTTAGTAAGTTTTCTTTTGCAATTTAACCTTTTCGAACTCCCATATTAGAGTACCTTCCACCGTCTTGGAATCTCCTACTAGTTTTAATTTTTAGGGACGGGAGTTTTCATTTTTATTTTCATTTTCATTTTCATTTTTTTTGTTTGTAATTTATCCGGAGGTTTGCACGGTGCAAACAAATTTTAGTCTCGTCTCGTGCCACAGGCCACAATCCTCGATGGTAGTAGAATCGATGATTTTAAGGAGTTCCAGTCAGAATTCAGCTTTGACTTGTTAATTTTAACATTAAAATGTGTTAAAAAAGTATTTTTGTACTGCAAACTACTATTGAGAGCTGGGTGTGTGTGTGTGTGTGTGCGTGTGCGTATCTATATATATGTATATATAAATATGAACAGAGTCACAATCCAACAAAATTACAATGGATGTTCCTTCGTGAACACGTAAGCAATCCGACCCGTACACCACTTCAAAGTCTAGTTGTTTTCGTGTGAAAATTAACACTTACAATTTTTTAACAAATTTTATGATTGAAATTTAGCTTCTAGAAGTGGATCTCTACATCACGTCGTAACGGTATACGTAAAATTGTTTTTGCGTTGTTTATGTGATAAAATGGTACCTAACCAAGCCAGCAAATTTCACCCCCACAAAAGAGAGAATTAAAAAAAACCCAAGCCAGTCACATTCAAAGTACCCGGGGGATATTTGATATATATCATATACTGATACATGTATATATATATATATATCTATCTATCTATCTATCTATCTATCTGTCTTGAGCAAAAAAATATCTTTCATATGTACATATAAATGCCTGAAAGAAACAATTCTCGAACTCAACAAGAGGTTGTTGAAGAAAATAGTGAAATTTTTGTAGCTTGTAGGAGCTAAGCTAGACACTCGTAAACCACGGGTATTAGGGGTAGAGAGAATTTTCTTGAAGTTTGACTTGACTCTCTTGCACGATTATAGCTTCAAGTGTTCCTGATTACTCCAACGCCCTTTTGCTGGAAAATTATTCCAACTTTAATACAGGGTTGCGTCTTTTCCATCTCTTTCTCTCTCTCTCTCTCCCTCTCTTTTATTTAACCTTTTCAATTCTCTCTCTCTCCCTCTCTTTTATTTAACCTTTTCAATTCTCTCTCTCTCCCTCTCTCCGAAGGAATAATTTAAAAAAAGAAAACAATTTGATTGTCGTTATTCCAAGTCAATGGTGGTCCCATGCGGAAATGTCATCTCATGGGTGGCCGCAATTAATTGGCACTCTCCTCATTGTCCGTCTCTCTGCTCTCAGCGTCAGTCTCGAAGCCCACACAGATTAAAAAAAGTAAAAAATTGCATTTCAGCATACGTCACATCTCGCATTTAAAGCCATGAAATTATGAGTGAATGATTCATTTCAGACTTTGTCATAAATAAGATATACAACTCTGAGTCGGTGTCAGACACCCCAAGAGAAGGCTTCTGATTTACTTTCTTAATGGTCCCCCATCTCTTTAGGAATATTACAATGTAACAAGACTGTGTCGTCCTTTTCATTCACATCCTCAAGTGGTTGCCTCTACAAGATTTTGAAAATTGGTCATTCCTTTCCTTGCTTTAGTAGACTAGCATGTTTAGTGCAATATTTATAAGACTACTAAGTCACAATCTCTAGTAATGTGTTGATTGTCTAGTTGTACATGGTTTGTTACGTTTTCACAATTGAAATTTATCTAATTGCAGTTATGAGCTTCGATTGGAGTCTTGCAGAATACAACTACCTGGAATGTATGCATCTCTTTCAAAAATATCTTTAACTGGGGTGAGAAAACAATCCAATTCAAATATTCTTAAGCAAGAAAATGCTATATATGCATAGTAATTGGGGTGCGTATGCAATCCTATCCAAATGATTGTTTAACAATAAAGTACTAAGCATATAAATTTGTATCACCTTTTTAATACAAATAATTTGACAAGTAAAATCTCTCATTCCAATAGCGGTCAAAGTGAAGCTGGAACTTCACTTATGTTACATTTGGTTGGGGAAAAGGAAAGGAAAAGAAAGGGAATAGAATGGAAGAAAGTTATGGTGGTAGTCCTTTTGGAAGAATTGGGTCATAAGCACATAATGAACGTGTTGCATTGTGACATGCTAGTAAAGAATTTTATTTATCATGGTAACAATCCTTTGATTTGAACTTATGTTCCAAACAAGCTTTTTGTAAAGAATCTTTTTTATCATGTTAGGATAAAGCATATATAAGTTATTTGTCAAGTCATAAGATCAATTTTAGAGGATAAAGTCTTAAAGAATGAGAAGATTTAGGAGAGTTGAAATCCAGCATATGCTTTGAGGAAGATTGTTCCGATTGAGAAAGTGAAGTTATACGCAACTTCAGTTAGACTTTTATTTTGAAGAAAAGGAGCTTTTGCTATTGCGGGGAGAAGTCGTTGACGAATAGATTGGTCTCAAAATGGAAGATAGTTGAGTTGTGGAGTCTGATTATTGTCATAACATTTATTGGTTTGTACAAAGACAACACGTAGATCAAATTGAAGCGTTTCTAAATACAAGATTTATGTTCTTACATTATAGGTGAACCACTACAAGTTTTTTGTATGTTCTTATTTTTGTGTGTATGGCTTCTTTTTTTTTTTTTTTTTGGTGATTGTATTGCTCTCGCTAGTTAAAAAAAAATTAGGCATCCAATTCTTGACAGACTATGGAAGATGCAGGTTATTAGTAATTGTTATACTATGTGGAAGAGCTAGTTGACATTATGAAGCTCCAAATTGGAGCATTGTCCCTGCATATTTCGACACTAGTAACCATTTAATTATGCAGTCCTTGGGTTGGATGCCATCGCTGCTGCTCGGTGGCCTTGGTTTTCCAGCTCAGAGATGGTTTCGAGGTTTCATGGAGACACTCAATTGATGTGCTACTCCTAGATCTCCTTTTGCTTAAGGTTGTTCTCATCGAATGGTAGGGTGGCCTGGTTAGATTTTAGGGTTTCTCTCCCTGAGTTTTGCCAACATTCGTTGGTGTTGAGTTTTGCCTTTCCGTTGTGCTGATTTGTGGGGGTCGCTTGCGTGGTTTGGTGGCAGTTAGCGGTGGTTGGGTAGTTGGTGGTGTGGGTGGTCGTCTCTGACATCACATGATTCTATAGGTGGCTGTAACCGTTTGAGGGGTTCCTTGCCCTAGTGGTGCTACCCGGTTCGGGGGTGCATTTTGTCATGGTGGAGCGCTAGCTTATTAGGCAGTGACTCGCCTGCATTTGTCGTTGTTTCCTTCGTGATGGTTATGCTTCTTGTGAGTCTCTATTTTCAGCTTTAGGCACAGTAATCATGGGGTTTCTGCCTTTGGTGTGTGTGCGAGGCCGAGCCTCTTAACAATTTGTTTGTTTGTTTTTTTTTTTTCAATAAGGACATTTGGTCTTTGTGCCTGTGTTTGCCGGATATTTCTTTGTATTTCTCAGTCTTTGTATTTGTTTATCTGTTGATGTTTGTCTGCAAGAGTATCTTTGCAGCTTTATCTTTTGTTTTGTGGTTATGATCTTTGTGGTATTGTGTTATGACCCTCAATGGACTGGTTTTTTTGTTGATCTGTGGGGGACTTTAGAAGAGCCTAATGTGTGCTTGTTTATGGATATGTTGAAATACTCGTTCTCTTTTGAGCTTCTGTCACTCTCTCTTCTACTGCATTATTACGTTTATATTGATGTTCTTGGTTGGATCATGCTCTGTATTACAGGGTTTGTCAAATTAATTTTATTGGTTTTCTATTTGAATGAAACCCCCTTCACATTTTTTTTTAAAAAGAAAAAAGTACTCGTTCCATTACAATTTTTTTTTAATGTTGCTAAAACTAGTGCCATCAAACATATTTTGTATGGACTAAAATTCTAACCTATTGACACTATATTAAACAACGATATACGTGTATCTAAGAGGTCCATGTATCCTTTCAATCATTTATTATGTCTCCACTTTGAAGCAAGAAAGAGAAGTCGTACCAAGAAAATAACTCCCGCAGTTAAGACACCTCTATGTAGTCTATATTCAAAACCATTCCTGGTCCATAGAGAAAGAAAAAGTGAAGCAGCTAAAGAGATTTCTAGGGTCCCTAAGTCCCATTAATGGCTTACAATTCTTGAAACAGCTTTGATCGCAAGACAAAACTTGTGGCCAATGTAAGGATGTTCGATTTCAAATTAGAATATAACACGCCAATGTCATGGGGGAAATTATAGGCTTCCTAATGAGGGAGCGTAAAGGCACCACAAGAATATCTAATTTTATCCTTCCTTCCTCCTCTACATATTAACTTTAGATTAATAGAATTTTAAATGGCAAAGGGCACATTCCCTAATGTTGTCTATCACTAGCACACTACGAACAAAGACACTTTATAATATTTATAAATCAAAATCTAGAAAAATGACTCTCTAATCAGAGACTATATATATTTATAAGTTCCAATTTATGCCTTTTTTCAAAGAAATTATAGCAAATAGTAGATTTCTTTATTTACTTAGCAAATTATGATAGATGTTTCAAAATATACAAAATATCATATATTAGATTAATCAGTTTTTTACAAATATGAAAAGCCTAAAATACCTTTATTTCAAAAACTTGTTTAGATGATTTATTTTATTTCATGTAATCCTTGTCTTTTTAGATTCTTGTTTTTTTAGGCCGGAATTCAGTTTCTTTCTCTCTCTACCCAATTGTCCTCCTTCGGTGTGTAGGTGTCGAAGATTGTCGCGCTTGGTCGTGGTGGTCACAATACAGTCTGTGGCTAGAGATACTTCGCTGTTGGAGCCTTGTCTAGGCAAGGAGGGTTGTAATGGTCGCCAGTGTTGTAGAGCTCATGGTGGTGATCACAAGATTGAATGGAGAGCGAACATCTAAGCTAACGAAGCTCGTAGCGACATAAAAGATCCGTCTAGGGCAACGACTCTCAAAGAAGTTCTGATGAAGATCTGACAACTTGCGAAGTAGATTTTGCAATGATTTGATGACTCATGAAGTTGATTCGTTGGCGATCCGAGGAGATTCGCAAAAACAAAGAACAGAGATCCGTGACGGCACTGTGATGCCGAGAATGGCACTAAAATCTCAAATTTTGTGATGATGAAGATATGGAAACAACATCTCAACAAATTGTGTTTCCAGTAAATGGAAACGACACAAGTTTTGCAAATTATTAATTACTGTAGTCGAATAATTTAATGGAAAATTATATAATTGTTATGAATAATTAATTGTGTTTGTTAACCAAGAATTAGTATACAAGATTATATTTTATATCTAGTGTTGAAGTAAGCCTTGGCATCAGTATAAATAGTCAAGTCAAAACTAGCAGAGTTACCGTAGCAATATTAGTCATGGTTTCTATAGTAGTCTATAGTACTGTGGCAATCACAATTGTTGTAGCAAGTACTGTAGCATCGATAATTTCTCTATAAATACCACATTCTATTGTCCATTTTTAGATTAACTGAGATTAAGAGATCAATATAGTATCTCTCTACTTTCCCTTATATTGTCTTTATATTTCTTAGTTTTTATAATACGTTATCAGCATAAACGCTTTAGTTCCTTCACCTGTATTAAGTAAAGGCAAAGGTATATTATTTAACTCACTTAGTTTTGTTTAATATGACAAGCTAAACCTTCTACTTATCAATTACTTGTACTGTTCAATATGGATGGTTAAATCTTCTACTTATTAATTGTTTCTATTCAATATGGAAGGCTAAACCTCATACTTATTAATTACTTTTGTTTATATTTCAATATGAAAGGCTGAGCCTCCTATCTATTAGTAGCTTGTTATTCTAACGTATACATATTATTACTCCTGCATATATATATATATATATATATATTCCTAACTCTTTGTTGTTTATCTTAATCTTATTATAGTAGATTATTGTTTATGTATAGATGTTACTATTGCCATATATGGTTTTGTATTTTCTTAAAAAGCCAATCAAGGGCAATACTGTATCTACACTGTTTCAACGGCTACATAACGGTTAGTATACTATTTCCAACTGTAACAATGGCTAGTTTTTCTTCTATAAATTGGTAATTCTAGACCCATAGTTCACTTCTCAATTTCACTTTATCCTCCTCAACTTCTCATCTTCTCCCTAGAAATTATCTATAGTTAAATTTTTTCACAAAATGATTAATCCATTCTTGATGGTCATATATTATTATTTTCTTCATTGCCCTCGTTCTTCTTCTTATTGTTAAAGAATATTCTTCCATGGAATTTAATTTTCTCTTTGTATTTATCACATTTTTTGCTTTTCTTCTTTTGTTAACTGCAGTTATGGTCAATATGTAATGCTTGTATTATTTGTGCTTTGAATAAATAAAGTTATGATTTTATTTACTATTACATTTATTATTGTTATCGCCATGTTAGACCTTATGAAGTTTGAATTCATTACATTGGATATTAGGGGAAAGAATTATATACCATGGATTCTTGATATAGAAATGCATCTTGAATCAATAGGTAGAGGAAAATCAAAGAAAAAAATACTACTTTATCACAAGATAAGGCAGAAGCGATGATTTTCATTCATAGACACCTTGATGAAGGTTTAAAATATGAATATCTTACTGTGAAAGATCCAAATGCATTATGGAAGGGTCTTAAAGAAAGATTTGATCATCAAAAAGACGTTATACTTCTCACTACCCGTGATGAATGAAACGCTTGCATCTCCAAGGCTTTAAAAAAATCAGCGATTATAACTCTATTATGTTTAGAATAATTTTATAATTGAAATTTTGCAAGGAGAAAATTACTGAGGAAGAAATGCTGGTAGAGACTTGCTTCATATTTTATGCATCCCATATAACCTTACAATAACAATATCGGTAGTATAGTTTAAAGAAATATTCTGAACTAATTTCTTCTCTTTAGGTAGCAGAGAAAAATAATAAGCTTTTAATAAAAAATAATCGGTCTTGTCTTACAGGTCCAACAATATTTCTAGAAGCAAATGCTACAAGTATTAAAAATTTTAGATGAGGGCATAATCATGGCCATGGTCTTGGCCGTGGATGTGGTTGTGGTCATGGCCGTAGTTGGAGACGCGGTCAAGATAGTTTTTACCCTGCATAAAACCACACAATCCAATAGAAGCATCTTGAAGGAAGACATGATAAAGGGAAATATGTTCGTGAAAATCCTTCTAAGAATTCTGAAGATTCAAGCTATAGATGTGATACCAAAGGGCATTGACCTAGAGTTTATCGAGTACTAGAGCATCTATGTAAGCTTTCCAGGACATCCCTGTTAGAAAACATGAATGCAGCAGAATTTTAAAAATTTTAAATGAAAGTCTTTTTTTAAATAACAAGTTAGACATGCTATGTATATAAATTAATTAAGATCTTACGTACTTCTTAGAATTGAAACCACACTTCTGACAAGAAAAACTTCGACAAAATTGCTACTAAGAATTGAGATCGGAAGAGCTTCAACCAACTAGTCTTCTTTGCTATTCTCTTTTCCATGATTGTGAGTGGGCACACATCGTTCACTTCTCCTCTTAGTAACATCTCCTTTCAACCACAATAGAAAACCAAGAGTTGAGGTTCGAGATGTTGAACAATAGCCCTACAGGAGTTTCAGAGTTTCTTGCTCTAGAATACTTTCTCTAAATTTCTCTAGTGATCTAATAACAATACGAACAAGTAACCTATTTATAGTGGTTGGTAGGGAGTTAATTCTACTAAGATAGAGCTTCTAAATTCAAAACTGGGTCAAAATCTGCATCAAAACGTGTCAAAGACGTGTAATAGGATTATGCCTAACTAGTCTGCCTGTCCTGATCATTGGCCTGGCGGTTGTACTATTTTATGTAACTAGGTTACGCTCCACTGGCAGGCCGGACTAGGTTACTAGCTTGCTGGTCTGCCTAGTTCTGAAACTTCTATATCTTAATCTACACAGAAATCTTAGATAAAGCCTTAGTTTTAATTCAAATAACTCAATAGAGAAGTAATCTGATTAAAGCAGTTATATACAGATAATCCCATATGAAGTAAAATATATTCAAATAATTTAACATGTTTATCTTGAATTAATTCATAAAATTAAATGAACCAATAAGCTAGCATGAATTATTAAATCTAATCAACCAAATTTAAACCAATCTAAGAGTTAACATAAGTTACTAATATGTAGGAAACATATGCCTATCGTTATGGGTAATATTGTGAGCTAGCAAAGGGGACTCAATAAACATATATAGATCAAGCTCTTATAATTATAAAATAACATGTCCCCATCACATTCATTTTAGAATTATTAACTTTTAAACTATTCCACCAATAGCTTAGAGTTGCACTCTAGAACTATATACAAACTACGAAACTCCAATAAGTTAATTATCCATAACATATCATAATATATAACATTCCCATAGGATATTCATAATTGACATAAGGATAAAATTTCATTTTACCTTCCCGATTATTTTCTATCTTATGTTCCATCATCTCACTATTAGAAAACTTACTATTCATAACCAATCCAAAGAGTATACCATTCAGTTACATCTATGTATTTGAATGATTGAGTACTCTAGTCTTCCAATCATAGGATAATACCTATAAAAGAATATCATTAACTCTACAAAAAAGCTATGGATTCCATAACTATGAATAACGAGTCTACATCAATCAAGAGTCATGTTTCTAATGTACCGATATACGTACCTTCATATAATTCAAGATGTCACCCTTTGGTATATCAAAAGACACAAGTCAAGAACATGGGCCCATTAATTCATTTCATGATTAAGATATGACACATGTGATTGTCTAAAGTGAATGAATTTAAACAAACAAAATTTTTAATTAAATCAATTCAACTTTTCTCCCGATCTAATATATCATCACCTATGATAATATACCAATGTTTCTACTCTTGGAGTCCAACTCCAATGACCAAGATAAGCTATATCTCGTTAGAGATGTAGACAACATACATAATAATCTTTACATGAATAAAACGCCTAATTTTATTTTCTCGATTACGGATCTTTTTATTTAGACTATCACTATTAAGATTCATATCTTTTGCATAATCTGTCTATATACACGATCTTAAAGGTTTAGATTGATAGCCTCATACTTCAGTTTGCTTATCATATATTCAATAGGAATGGACAAAAAGAGGACATATTTGATATATGAAATAATTAATAACTCTTTGTTGATTAAATATCTTCAAAAAACTATTACATGATTTAATATTTTGGGCACTTAGGCTAACAAACTCCCATTTACCTAAGTGAGTAAATTTAACATGTTTTGCATCCCTATAGCCTCTACATGCTTTTCAAAAGCCCTTATTGGTAGTGTCTTCATGAAAAGATTAGCTATATTGTTCTCGGATATGATCTTGCATATTACAACATGTCCATTCTCTATGAAGTTCTTTATCACATGATACTTCAGATGTATATGTTTACTTTTCTTATGAAATCTTGGTTCCTTTGTATTAGTTATCACTATAGTGTTATCATAGTATAACGTTATCAGCTTTCCCGTGCTAGGAACTATCTTAAGATCTTCAAGGAACTTGTGGAGCCTCACAGCCTTTCAAAGCTACACTAACTGCCACATACTCTACCTTCATTGTTGAATTTGAAGTACAATCTTGCTTGACACTTCTCCAAACAATGGCGTCTCCTCCTAGAGTAAACACAAATCTAGAAGTTGATCTTCTCGAATCCAAACAAGATTGAAAATTCAAATCAATGTATCCAAGAGGTGGTAGATCCTCACCAAAATACATTAGCATATAACCCCTAGTCCTTCTCAGGTGCTTGAAACATATGCTTGACCGTAATTTAATGGTTAGGTCCTGGTTTTGATTGGTATCGACTCACAATTCTGACCACATAACATATGCCAAGTCAAGTGCAAAGCATAGCACACATGAGACTACCAACTACCAAAGGATAACACACCTTCTTCATGTATTCTCTTTCTTCATCAGACTTTGGAGATTCTTTCTTGGAAAGAGTAATTCCAGATCTAGATGGTTGCCTGTCTTTCTTGGAATTTTGCATTGTATACTTCCCGAAAATCTTGTCTATGTAGGTATCTTGGGATAAAGCTATCATTTTGTTCTTCCTATCTTGAAAGATTTGGATATCCAAAATATAATTAGCTTCACCCAAGTCCTCATATCAAATTTCTTAGCCAACCATAATTTGATGGCTGACATTGCCCCAACGTCATTACCAACAAGTAGAATGTCATCTACATAGAGTAGTAGAAAAACCATATTCACATCCTTAATGTGTTTGTAAACACATGGTTCAGCCATGTTTTGGTCGAACCCATAAGTCTTGATCACTTAATCAAATCTTATGTTCCAAAAATGGGAAGCTTGCTTAATACCACAAATAGACTTTAGTAGCTTATAAACATTATTCTATTGTCCCTTAGCTTTGAGCCCGTCTGGCCATACCATATATATGGTCTCATCAAGATATCCATTTGAAAAGGCTAGCTTGACATCCATTTACTAAATCTTGTAATCTAGAACGGCAACAATGGAAAAAGATTGCAGATGGACTTAAGCATAACTACAAGTGAAAAAATTTCCTCGTATTCTTTCCTTTTGCGTGTATCTCTTTACTACCAGTTTAGCCTTATAGGTTTCAAATTTCCCATCTGTACCTCTCTTTCCCTTGTAAAGCCACTTACACCCTATGGGTTTTACTCCTTTGGGAAGGTCCACAAGCTTTTAGACTTGATTAGTCTTCATAGACTTCATCTCAGTATTTATAGCTTCTGTTCAGAGCTTTGAATCAATATCCTCCATGGCTTTTTTGTAAGTGCAAGGATCCCTGTCATGATTAACTGATTCAACCAAGTAAGCTTTATCATTGAACATATACCTTTCGAGTTGATACCCGATCCTCCTACTATGTCAAAGCTTTCTAGGTTATGTTCGGCTGGTTTTTCTATGTTGATTGGATTGGTTTCAACTGGAACCCCTAGCGTGATTGAATAGCCCATCAACTCCTCAAGTACCATTCTACTATGAGGCTTAAAGTCATTCATGTAACTTTCCTCAGGGAAACTTGTATTCGTTGAAATCACGGCTTCATTTTCTCTTAGGTTATAAAAAAACACTTTTTTGTCCTTTTGGATATCTTACAAACACACACACTTTTGAACGTGCTTTCAACTTATTTGCTTCCTTGTCCAAGATATGAGCATGACATCTCTATACACAAATATAGTTTAAGGATGTCTTCCTACCTATCCAAAACTCATGAGAAGTTTTAGGAACTGATTTTGAAGGCATATTGTTTAAAAAATAACATGTGGTTTGTAGTGCATATCCCCAAAAAGACAATGGCAATGTGGAATAACTTATCATGGATCTAATCATGTCCAACAAAGTCCTATTCCTTCTCTCAACCATGCCATTTTGCTACGGAGTGCCAGGAGTAGTCAAATAGGATAAAATCTCATTCTCTACTAAGTGTCCTAAGAACTCATTGGAGAGGTATTCACTACCTCAATTAGATCAAAGTGCTTTTATGGGTTTACCTAATTACTTCTCTGTTTTCGCTCGAAACTCTTTGAACTTTCCAAAGGTTTTGCTCTTATGATATATAAGGTAAATGTGCCCATATCTCAAGTAGTCATCAATAAAAGTGATGAAATACTCATACCCTCCTCATGCCTTGATATTTATAGGACCAAAAACATCACTATGCATAAGTTCTAGGACTTCTTTAGCTCGATTACCCTTAGATCCAATTGGTTGTTTTGTCATTTTGCCCTCTAAACAAGGTCATATTGTGGTATAGATCCCATCTTTAAATGATTTAGAGGTCCATCCCTTACCAACCTTTGAATCCTATTCAGGTTAATGTGACCTCATCGCAAGTGCCAAAGATAATCTTATTAGAGTGAGAAGTCTTAAATCTTTTAGAGTTATCCTTTATCTCAGTATTCAATAGTGAGTCCATTTTAGATTTGATAAAATATAAGTTATTTTGTATCCATATACTATAGGTAAAAGATTTGTTTTTACAAATCACAACTTTATTATTAAAAGAAACTGAATAAGAATCCTTAAATAAACAAGCCACATAAGATAAATTCTTTTTAAGTTTAGGAACATAAAAAAATCTCTTAAAACTAAACTCCTATAATTATCAAAATAAAGATGGATGTCTCCTACTGCTTCAGCAAACACTAAAGATCTATCATCCATCCGTAATGTGAACCGTTGATGTAACAGACTTCTCGTTTCTTTGAACCCGTACAGAGAAACACAAACATGGTTAGTTGCTCTAGAATCTATGACCTAGGTGTCACTTGATTCTTCAACTAAACAAGTCTCAACAACCAAAAGTTCGCACTTGCCTCCTTTAGCTTGGAACCTTTTCGCAAAAGAAACACTTTACTTTCTTTGGGTTCCTCTTCTTTTTCTTCTTATCCTTACCTTTTGCCAAATAGAAGACTTCTTGTTTTGAGCGTTTTGCTTTTTTGTGTTCTTGTATTAGAGATGGAACCAGATGCAACTGCTAAGTTCTCCTCACCAACAACCGAAGCTTCCCTAATCAAGTTTTCAAACTTCTCCAACAACTTCATCAACTCAGTTATGGTCACATCCTGTCTATTCTCAAGTTATATGAAACTCTAAATGAGATGAACTTCTTAGAAAAAGTCTCAAAGACCACAGTCATCTATGACTCAGCATCAATGTTTACTCCATGGGTTTGAGCCTCGGCGAGGTAACCCATGACCAATAACATGTGATCCTTCATAGATGTCCTCGATTTTTGTTTGCAGTTGAGAAGCTTTCGAAGAGCCTCTTGTCGCTTTGTCAAGGCTTAGCCTCCAAACATATCCTCAAGATTATCCATGATCTGACGAGCTGTCTCATAATTTTCTTGTTGAGCCTGTAGCACGTTATTCACGCTAGCCATGATATAGCAGCAGGCTTGATCATCAAGATCCTTCCAGCGATCATACGCTTAGATTTGTTCATTAGTGGATTAGCCGATAGGCATAGGAGGATAGATGTGGTTAACATAAAATTATAGGACGATATTTAGGTTCCATTTCTAATCATTTTAGTTTTCGTCAATTAAAGTATTTTTATCAAGTATTTAAGATAAAGTATTTTTAAACATTTTGATATACAATAAAGACTCATATACTAAATATAAGCAAACTCCAAATAATAATTTTAGTAAGATAACACAAACAAGTGAGCATAAAATGTGTTTATGTGTCAAAACTTTGAAAAAATCACAACCTTACAATGATAATTCCTAACTTAGAATTCAACAAGCCGCCTAAAGGAGACTTGTTAAATTCAATTAGAAACACTAATCCCTTCTGATTAGTATATGCCATCTAAGACCCGTATAATCTAGCATATACTAATAATTATTTTCTTTGGCCAATAATTTTATTAACAAAGCTTTTAGGGGAAGTGAATAATAAAATTAATCTTGAGTGTTTAACTATCATTTCAACTACTTTATCCATCGTTTTTAATCGACACCTTGGGGTGAACAACGATAAACTATGCTAAAGCAAATTATCCTTTAGGAGATCTAACCCAATACATGATGCATCCCTTCCTAGGGTCGAAACCACCATGTGTTACTTATAGACCAATAATGGAGGCTTTAGGTCCTCTTTTTGAAAACCTTATCTCGCTTAATATTTTAAAATCAAGGATTTATGTTAAAATGCATAAATAATTTTTAATGAGTGGCATTCCCTATTCTACATAACATGTTATCAACATACATGGGAAAACATATTATAAAGCAAACAAGCAACGAAATAAGCAAAGCTACATGCAATATAATAACCAGCTATAATATTATGGTCCTATCTTAGAGAAAAGAAAATAAAGATTGCTATAAGATTAATCAAAACATATATCAATTCTTCATCTTGTACCCTTCTTCATATGGCGTTCGTCTTCAATTTTTAATCTCATATAGATCAAAAATTTATTTTTCTAGTTATTATAAAATTCTATGTTTTTTAGAATTGTCTCAAAAATCAAAAATTAAAAACTACATCGAAAACACCTCGATTTTTAAAAACCGGTTATGCTCGAGATCGGCCTACCAGTTTCATACAAAACCCGTGGCTCTATCAGTGTCTGGCCGGTTAGTACAAGGTAACCAGCGTGCTTGTCCAATGCTGAATCAACGTTTTTCAATCTTTTTGCAAAAACAAATTTTTATGCAATTTTTAATTTATTTTTAAGAATTCAAAAACACAAAAAAACACATAAAACTTCAATCATCTATATCTTCATGACCCGTCTTCAATATTTTAATATAAAATTTAAAACTAAAACTTATACCTTTTTCAGCTTACAAAATTTCTCTAAAATAAAATAACAAATTGTAGATGGTGATAATAGACTGCCATATAATTACATAAAAATACCTAGATACACATTCTAACATCTAAGGAACCATAACCAAAAAAGTTAATTAATTAAAAAATAATTAAAGTAAAAAAGTTAATGAACCATAATTAATTAATTGCATTCACCTTATAATTTTTGGACAACATATAAATGCATATAGAGACCCTAGAGTTCTAACTTTCTAAAAAAATTTAAGCATAGGAGATAACAAGATCACATAGTTTATATACATAGCATGATCACAGACTCGTATACCCTCCGTAAAACTATAGTTCTGATACCAATTGTTGGAAAACATGAATGCAGTAGAATTTTAAAAAATTTTAATCAAAGCTTTTTTCCAAAATAACAAGTTTGACATGCTATGTATATAAATTAATTAAGATCTTACAAACATCTTAGAATTGAAACCATACTTTTGACAAGAAAAACTTCCACATAACTGCTATTGAGAATTGCGTCCAGAAGAGTTTCAACTAACTAATGGTCCTTGCTATTCTCTTTTCTACCACTAGAATGTGAGTGGGCATATGTCATTCAATTCTCCTCTTGGTAACATCTCTTTCCAACCACAAGAGAAAACCAAGTGCTAAGGTTCGGGAAGTTGAACAATGGCCTTGTGGGAGTTTTAGAGTTTCTCTCTCTAAAATACTCTCTCAATTTCTCTAGTGATCTAAATAACAACAGGAACAAGTATTCTATTTATAGTGGCTACTACGGAGTCAATTCTACTTAGATAAGGCTTTTAAATTCAAAATTGGGTAAAAATCTACATCAAAACGCTTGAAAGACCGTAACAGGATTATGGCCAACTGGTCTGCCGGTTGTACTGTTTTGTGTAATTAAGTTACGCTTCATTGGCCAGCCAGACTTGGTCACTAGCCTGCCGGTTTGCCCAGTTCTGAAAACTTCTATATCTTATTCTACCTTAGATAGAACCTCAGTTTTAATTCAAATTGTAACACCCTAAATTTTAAGTTAGGGGTCTAGTTGAGATTATATGAATTTGTTTTATTTTTATCACTTATGAATTGATTTTTTTTTTTTACTTATGAAATTGCCATGTGTTTATGGGATGATAGAACTTCAAGCAAAGGTGTTATATATATCTTGTATGTTAATTTATAAGTATTAATACGTTTATATATATATATATAGAAATATATAAATTTTCTAAATATAAATAAACATTAATTTATATGTTAATTGTAAGTTAATTTACGAGTATTCTATATATATATAAATGTTGTATTCTATATATTAATATTTCTATATATATACTTATCTTTACGTAATATAAGAATTAATATGTTTCTATATATAAGGTTAATTCGTATAAAAATAAAAGAAAGGAAAGTTATGTTATATATTAATGTAATATGCACAATATTTTGTACTATTGTATAATTGTAGTGAATAATGACTAACGTAATTTATGTATATGTGTGTGTGTTTGTTGCAGTATAGTTTTGATTTATTGACATATTATCTTCTCTTTCCTTATTCCATATGGGGGAATAGTTGACTTTTTATGTGATTGGATAATAATTATTGATTGATTGGCATATTTTGTATTTATTTCCTTATTTAAGGAGATGAAATGTTTGACTTTTGATTGATTGAATTTAATTGATAAGGTTTCCTACTTTTGAAAGTTGATATATGATAAGTAGAAGCTAATTTATTGATTCTTCCACTAATTTCCCTCTAATCCCACTTGTAAGTTGCCTCTAATTAGTTAAGATATTATCATTATATTTTGATAGTTGACTTTTTAATGATAATTGGAATTCATGATAGGTTTCCAATTTTGATAATTGAAATTAGGCAAGTGGAGCTAATATTGGAATATGAAATTATCTTTAATTCTTTTATTAATTTATTGGATGATTGGTTGACTTATTTAGAATTCTATTCATGGATAGTCAAGATATTATCATTATATTTTTCCTTTATTGAACTATTGTCTTTTCTCTAATTTCTCTCTACCTTTCATGGATACACTTCATCTTGACATAACATTTGTAATATATTGATTATTATTTCCTTATCCCATTATTTCCTTATTTCCCACCCAAAATTGCTCTCTCCTTTTATATCTCTCACAAGTCCTCTCACCCATTTTGCTACACGTTTCTTCTTGTCCTTCTTCTTTTTCTTTATTTTGTTGCATAGAGTGAGAATGAGAGAAAATAAGAGGGACTGATAGGTGAGCTAGAGGAAAGAAAGAAAGATATTATAGAGAGATGTCTATGTGAGACTTAAGAAATAAGGGGATGAACCGTGAGGGAATAAGGAAGAAACCAAGAAGAGAAAAAGAAAGAAAAGATTAAGGAAACACAATATTTAAGGCGACATATGAATGCATGAAGAGAGGATAGAAAATCATGAAGGTGTTCAATGGCTTTCATCAGAATATGAAGCGATATTTTATGTGATATGAAGAATGAATGAATGATGACGTATAGAACCTAAGATGATCATGACTAAACGGTTTATGTAAGTATACCATCAACTGCATCACTTGAACAATAGTATGTTTTAAAGCATGTTTTAAAGTTATGTATGTTGTTATGATGAATATGTTTAAAGATGTTTTTGATGATTTTTCATGAGTATGATGTGAATTCTCTTGTTGTCATGAACCAACCAATGTTGTGTATGTTTTAATGTTCAAATCCTTGAGGAAGCATGTTCCAAGATAGGGACCATCTATGAATGAATGTTAAGCGTTCTGACTGCTTGAGATTAACGTTATGCTATGGGCCCAAAAACCTAAAAGTAATGTATGTTTATGAAAGCATGTTTTTATGTGAAACTATTGTGGTTTACTTACTAAGCATTTTGCTTATATAGTTCTTGTGATGCAGGTGAGCTTCCAATTAAGGATGTAGATCACTGAACAAGAATAGTCCAAGGTCCCATGACGAGTCTAAGATGCAATATTTATTTCTAAGTATTTCTTTGATGTTATTAGAATACTTTGATGTTATTAGAAACCAAGGACTGTTATTGAGGACATTTAGGGGATTTTTTTAGCTTTTGTATAAGTGTTGTAACCTTAATATTTTCGCTACTAATGATATGATAATTTCTGCATTAGAGTTGAGTTAAGATTTGATTATTTTTTTAGCCCATCTTCACATCTATGAACGAATGATGCGTGACGCTTCTCTCCTCTCTTTCCTGTCGGGGGAGGGGGTCGCTATACAAATAACTCAATAGAGAGGTTATCTGATCAAAACAATCATATACAGATAATCCTATATGAAATAAAATATATTCAAATAATTCAACATATTTATCTTGAATTAATTCATAAATTAATTCAACCAACAAACTAACATGAATTATTAAATCCAATCAACCATATTTAAACCAATATAAGAATTAACATAAGTTACTAATATGTAGGAAAGATACGTTGTATTGTTATAGGAAATAATGTAAGCTAGCAAAGGGGACTTGATGGACAAATATGGATTGAACTCCTATAATTATAAAATAACATGTCCTTGACATGTTTATTTTATAATTATCAACTTTTAAGCTATTCCACTTTTAGCTTGGAGCTGCACTCTCGAACTATATATAAAATATGAAACTCCGATAAGTTAATCATCTGTAACATATCATAATGTGTAACATTCCTATAGGATATTCATAATTGACTTAATGATAAAATTCTATTTTACCTTCCCAATTTTTTTTATCTTATGTTCAATTATCTCACCATTAAAAAACTTACTATTCATAATCAATACAAATAGTATACTATTTAGTTACACCTATATCCGAATGGTTGAGTACTCTAGTCCTTTAATTACAGGATAATACTTATAAGAGAATATCATTAATTCTACAAAAGAGTTGTGGGTTCTACATCTATGAATAACAAGTCTAAGTCAATCAAGAGTCATGTCTCCTAGGTTTGGTATGCATACCTTTGTATAATTTAGGATGCCATTTTTTGGTATATCAAAAGATACAAGTTTAGAATACGGGCTAATTAATTCATTTCAGGATTAAGATATGACACATATGATTGTCTAAAGTGAATTAATTTAAACAAATGAAATTATTAATCAAATCAATTCAACTTTTGTCTTGATCTAATATATTGTCACCTATGACAATATACCAATGTTTCTACTCTTGGAGTCTAACTCTGATGACCAAGATAAGCCATCTCCTGTTAGGGATGTAGACAATATAATAATCTTTACATAAATAAAGCACCCAATTTTATTTCCTCGATTGTGAATCTTTTTATTTATACTATTACCTTTAAGATTCATGTCTTTCGTATAATCTGTCTATCATATGCACAATCTTAAAGGTTTAGATTGATAGTCTTAGAATTTAATTTGCTTATCATATATTTAACATGAATGAATATAAAGATAACATATTTGATATATGAAATAATTAATAAACTCTTTGTTGATTAAATGTCTCCAAAAAACTATTAAATGATTTACTCCTTAAGGCACCTAGTTTAACAATCCCAAATAGGGAAAGAAAAGGAAATAAGTTTTGTTTTAACATTTAGATCCTATAGATGATTCCATACTTTGATACTTTAGATTTTACTGATGATTTTATTGACAAAGATCTTGGTAACAACTAAGTAGTAAATATAAAACTATGTTTTTGTTTGTCATATTTTACTTGTAATTTTTGGATGTATCAGTATTATGTTTCATTGAATAAAATGCTCCTTATATGATACATTAACATTTTATTCTTATTAAATTGTTTATTTTACCTGAAGCTTGACATGGATTGCAATAATGAAGGAGTAAATTTTAATATTAATGCTAGGGATATTTGTATACCAGATAGAGGTACAATGCACACCATCCTTAAAAGTAAAAAGTACTTCTTAGCTTTAAAATCAATAAAGGCAATTGTGAACATAATATCAGGTCCTACAAACCTGTTAAAGGAACTAGTAAAGCTAGCTTTATATTAGAAATTAGAATAAAGTTTTTCTTAAATGATGCTTTGTTTTCCCTAAAATCTAAAAGGAATTTATTGAGTTATAACGACATATGCCTTCATTGATATAATACTCAGTCTAAGACTGAAGAGAATAAGAATTATATGTACATTACTACCAAGAATATTGGAAAGAAGTACATATTAGAAAGACTACCAAAGCTTTCCTTGGGACTGCATTGCATATACTTAAATGTGATGGAATCATATATGGTATTTAAGGAAGATCATCGGATATTAGACTTATGGCATGACCATTTGAATCAACTTGGTTTATCAATGATGCAAAATTATTGGAAACTCACATGGACAACTATTAAAGGGCTAGAAGTTCCTTCAAACAAATAAAACTTCATGTGCGGCATGTTCTTTTGAAAAGTTGATTTTGAAACCATTACTAGTTAAAATTAATAGTGAATCACCTATGTTTCTTGAACGTATTTAAGGTGATATATTTAGGCCTATTCACCCAATGTGTGAACCACTCAGATATTTTATGGTATTAATAGATGCCTCTAATAGATGGTCACATGTTTGCTTATTATCAACTCGTAATATGGCATTTGCAAGATTCCTTGCTCAAATAATTAGGTTAGGAGCACAATTTCTTGATTATACAATCAAAAAAGTTAGACTTGATAATGCTAGTAAATTTACATCCCAAGCTTTTAATCATTATTGTATGTCAGTTGGGATTATTATTGAGTATCCTGTTGCTCATGTACATCACAATATGGTTTGGCTAAGTCATTGATTAAGCACCTCAGCTTATTGCTAGACCATTAATAATGAGAACAAAACTTCCAATTTATGTATGGATTCTTGTAATTTTACATGCTATGGCATTTTTCGCATAAGACCAAGTGCTTATCATAAATATCCCATTACAATTAACATTTGGTCAAGAACCACATATTTCCAATCTTAAGATTTTTGGTTTGTGGTATATGTAACAATTGCTCCATCACAATGCACAAAATTGGGTCCCCAAAGAAGACTAGGAATATATGTCGGATATGAATCCTTTTCTATCATCAGATATCTTAAGCCCTAAATTGGTGATGTTTTTACATCATGCTTTGCTAATTGTCATTTTAATGAGGCAGTTTTCCTGACATTAGGGGGAGTTAATAAACAGTTGAAAAGGAGATTGCATGGTATGAACCATCTCTATTGCATCTTGATCCTTATACAAAACAGTGTGAGTTAAAAGTGAAAAAGATTATGCACTTACAAAACATACAAATCAAATACTAAATGCATTCACATATACAAAATGAGTGACTAAATCTTATATACTAACTGCTAATGCTCCTGCTTGAATTGAAGTCAAGCATAGTAGACCAATCGGTTCTAAAGATAAAAGTCCTCGAAAAAATAAAGGAGCTAAAAAGCATGATGACCCTGATTTGAAGGAATGTGTTCCAGAAGAAACTCAAAATGAGACAAATCAAGAGACTCTTGATATTGCCTAAAACCCATAAGGTTTAGAAAATCATGAGATCTTTATTAATTATATAAATACAGGAGGATTGTAGAATCAGAATAAAATGAAAGATATTGATGAAATATTTTCTCACTCAATGGCATGTGTCATTAGTGAGGATCCTAAATCAAGATCCATTAGTGAGTGTAAAAATAGATACGATTAGGCTAAATACAAAGATGTTATCTAGGCTGAATTAAATTCACTTAATATGCGTAAAGTTTTTGGACCTATTGTTCTCATACTTGAACCTGTGAGACCTGAAGGATATAAATAGGTTTTTGTGCAAAAGCAAAATAGGAAAAGCAAGATTGTGATGTACAAAGCTTGACTTGTTGCACAAGGTTTTTCACAAAGACCAGAAATCAATTATGAAAAAACGTATTCTCTAGTAATGGATGCAATTATGTTTAGATATTTAATAAGCCTAGCAATTTCTAAAAATGTAGAAATGTATCTTATGGATGTTGTTACAACTTACTTGTATGGATCGCTTGATAGTGATATTCACACAAAATTCCCTAAAGGATTTAAGATGCTTGAAGCATCAAGTTCAAAACCCAAGGAAATATATTGGATCAAATTATAGAGATTGTTGTATGGGTTAAAGCAATCTAGACACATATGGTATATTCGTTTAAGTGAATATTTGTTAAAGAAAGAGTATGAAAACAATCCTACATGCTCATGTGTTTTTATTAAGAAAACAACATTTGGATATGTGATTGTTGCTATCTATGTTGATGATTTAAACATCATTAGGACTCATTTAGAAATTCTTGAGACAATAATGTACTTAAAGGAGGAATTTGAAATAAAAGCCCTTGGAAAAACCAAGTATTGTCTTGTTTTATAGATTGAGCATTTATGAAGTGGAATATTTTTGCATCAATTAAATTATACATAAAGGTCTTAAAATGCTTTAGTATAGACAAAGCAAATCCTTTAAGTACCCTAATGGTAACTAGATTACTCAATGTGAAAACAGTTTTATTCCGTCCTTGTGAAAGTAATGAAGAGGTTATTGGTCTTGAAGTACTATACATAAATGCAATTAGAGCTCTTATGTATCTTGCTAATTGTACAAGTCCATATATTGCTTCCGTTGTTAACTAATTAGCAAGATTTAGCTCAGCTCATATGTGGAGACATTGGAATGGAATTAAGCTCATATTTCTTTATCTTCGAAGAACAATTGACTTAGGTTTATTTTATCCCAAGGAGTCAAAACAACGACTAACTGGTTATAAAGATGCATGTTGTCTATCATATCCATATAAAGCTAGATCACAGCTAGATATGTATTCACATGTGGAAGTACTATGATTTCTTGACTTTCACAAAGCCAAACATTGGCTACCACTTCATCAAATCATGCTAAACTTATTGCACTCCATGAAGCAAGTTGAGAATGCATATGGTTGAGGTCCATGACTCAACATATCTAAGCAACTTATGGATTACCACTCAGTAAGGATTCAATAGTATTGTTTGAAGACAATGACATACGTGTCACTTAGATAAAGGAAAGACACATCAAAAGTGACAACGAAACACAAATCCCTAAAATTCTTTTCATTTACTCAAGAGATTGAAAAGAATAAAGATATTGATGTTCAATACACTTGCTCAAGTAATTATATTGCAGATCTTTTCACAAAGACGCTTCCTACATCAATTTTTAGACGACATGTGCATAGTATCGGAATGCGTGATTTGAGAGATTTGTAAAAATGACTAATATCAACTTGAGAGGAGATTACACTAGTTGCACTCTTTTTTCCTTGCTATGGTTTTGTCTCACAGGGTTTTACTAGTAAGGTTTTAACGAGATGGCATGGAATACACATACAAGAATGATGTACTCTTTTCTCCTTCAGTATAGTTTTTATCCCTTTGGGTTTTTTTTAGCCAAGGTTTTTAATGAGGCATCATAAATGGTGAACATCCAACGAGAGTGTTATGAATAATTAATTGTGTCTGTTCACTAAGAATCAGTGTTCAAGATTAGATATGTATATCTATTATTAAAGTAAGCGCTGACATCAACATAAACAGTAAAGTCAAAACTAGTGGAGTACTATAGCAATAATAGTTATAGCTACTGTAATAGTCTACAGTATTGTAGCAATTACAGTAATTGTAGCAGGTATTGTAGCATCAAAAATTTTCCCTATAAATACCCCTTTTTTTTTGTTGCTTTTTAGATAACTGAGATTAAAAGATCAATATACTATTTTCCCTCTTTGAATTCTCTTACCCTGCCTCTATACTTCTTTGTTTTTATAACAGTAATATTGTAATGGTTCGAAATTGTAAGCGCACACGCATAAACCACCATCTTAATAGGGGCCAAAATGTTCAAGCACCAAAATGGTATTTTCTCAAAAGATTAAACAGGATGAAAAAGCATCAAATTGTCGTTGGCCGACAAGTTGTCGTATTGATTGGTTAAGATCCTTCTAATTTAGCGGAATTGGCATACTTGTTTGTCGGTCCATGGGCTGCCACTCACGTGTGTTTGCCGGATCCACTTGAATATAGTTTGCTATCTGACACACAAACAAACACACATACACAAACACACCCCACATTCTACTACTAATCTTCTTTTAAAATAGGGTTTTTCTCTCGGACGATACTAATAATGCACGTTTTTAAACCCTTAGATATAGTCATTTTTTTGGCAGATAACTGAAAAAAAGACACATATTTTTTTGGTATGATCACTGAAGAAATTACTTTAATATATTAGAAATTTTGGGTACAACAAAGAAAGTATGAGGTCGACACTCTATTTTTGCACTTTATTAATTGACACTTTTGTTTATAAAATCCTCTCTCTTTTATTGGAAACAAAATTTTATTAAGTTATTCTGTTATTTAAGAGAATGCCATACGGAGATCTAAATTTATTTTTTTGGGCATAAAGCGTTTTTTTTTTTCCATTAGTTTGAAAACCTCCTTTCAAAAAAGAACAAAATTTTTTAAATGAAAAAATAAAGCCTAAATATTAAAAATAACCAAACTATTTTTTTTCTTTTTCTAGAAATTTATTATTTTTATTTTATTCTTAGACTAAAAGGATATATAAAAAGAACTTTTTGTGTTCAGAAAAAAAGGGTTCTAGACACCCATATAATATGTTCTTAAATTACACACTAATATGATTTCCTAAATACAGAGGCATCAATGTGATAAAGTGCCAAACGACCGGATACTGTAATGATAAAGTGATGACTAATTTTCTCCTCGTTTGATTTTTCTTTCCTATTTTGTAAGAAATAGTTTTTGTTGTAAATAAGAAATTTATTTTTTGAAAGCTACTTTTGTTGAGGAATGCTAACAGCACCCTTTCTTTCTCACTATTTTTTACACTTTGTGTAGGTGAAATCTATTACCTTATTTTCTATTTAAATAATAATTTATTATGTTAATAGAGTTTATATATCAAACTCTGAATGCAAAAGTGTTAAAAAGAGTGAAAAGAGAGTGTTGTTAGCATTCTTATTTTTGTTAAGGGATTTTTTGAAGACTATGAGCTACACATGCATAGTCACTATTGGTATTGTTATTCTGGCCAAAAGGAAATTTTGTCTCTTTACTTCAATGATAATTACAAAACTTGCCAATCGATTCTTACATCTCAAATCCGCCTAGGACATCAAGACATTTATTAAAGGATGAAGTGGGATGGAGACTGATCATAAAACTAGAAAAGCAATTGAATAATCTGGGATTCCTATAAGGACCATTTTAGATATTAATTCTCAACTTCTCTCTCCTAGACAATTAGGCTGTATATAAAAAGCGTACCATATATACACGAGAACCAATATGCGCACCATATATGCTGCATTCCAGGACCATATGTGGGATTTGCATCACAAAGTATATCACATCCCTCACCAATATGCATACACGAGAACCACAAAATTAAATAAAAGCATCCCTTATCTTTTTATTTAATTCATAGATTACACCACAATAAAAAAAAAAGGACAATTCTCTCTCGAACCCACTTAATCCGTTGACCCTACTTGAACTACCGCATCTTGTGTTATAATTTTTCCTTGAAAGAGCCATATCCAAAGGTCAAAATTATGGTAGGACCAAATTTATTTTCTTTTGTTTTATGTTTGGTCTTACCTTACAAGCAAATTATCAAGCAACGATTCAAAAAGGTTAAATTTGAGTTATTTTTGCCAGATAAATCCCACCAATAACAAAAAAAATTTTCATGTTTTTAAGAATATAAACCTCATTCAACACCTGAAAAAAAAATTGCATAGTACGATTACAATCAAATCTAATTGGTCGTATAGAAGGGAAACGGATATCTAATCTCTATAAAATTCCCACACGAACACTCATGATTGACTCATATACCTCCAACAACATTAGCCTAATATTGACAATATCACCAGTATCATCAAGAAGTGGACATTACAGAGTGTTTATGAAACTCAATTATTCATACATAAACACATATATACATAAGAAGTGGACATTACATAGTGTGCATGAAACTCAATTATTCATACATAAATACATACATGCATACATGAAAGAAAAAAGAAAGAGAATTCAAATGCTACTCACCCTATTTGTAGATATATACTCAAATTCCCGTTTTGTTTTCTACATAAAAGAATTTGGGCACCAATTGTTTTTTTGTTTAATAAATATTATTTGCAGTTGTATAAATTTATCATGAGTTTGATAGTACTTGGTGGTGGGATGCTATGAGAAAAAAAGGGCATTTGTAATGAAGTGGGGAAACATTAATAGGAAAGGGAAGCACCTTGAATTCCGGGAAGCAAGATAAGTACGAGCTATGTATGTTAGAAATTTACATATAGGGGATTATGATTTTCATATGTACATGAATCCAAATTGCATAAAATCATCTAAATACAGAAACATAAAGAAAAAAATATATAACTCTAACCATTGATAAATACAGTAAGAATGGAGAATATTTCTACAAGAATTCCTAAAGAAATTTTATCTAAAAGAAAGAAAATCTTCTAAAACTTCTGCAATTTGGAGATATGGTATATCTTTGAATAAATTGCAAGGCTTAGGGACACTATAGATTTTACGTGATATTTATAAACACCCACTATCAGGGGTGTATGTAACCATCAAAAGGCATATCTAAAATGAGGCCTTTTTTTTTTACAGCGTTATAATAGTTTAGAGATATCCTTTGGTTGATATCCTTTAGAAAATACACGTATTTTAGACCATTTAACTTCATTTTTATTTATTTATTTATTATCATTTAAAAACTAAATAAATAGTAATAAATAAATTAAAATAACATTCTTCTATTTGGTGCACATATATTTTCTAGATAAGCAAAATCAACCAATCTCAAACTTAAGGAATAAACAAATGAATCATGGCTACAGGTCTTCTTAAAATAAGTATTATCTTTCATGTATTACAATACATTATATCCGTTAATACTAACTCATAAATAGTAACGTAACTTAATGAATAAATCCTATATTTATTCTAGGTCCAACTTAATTGATTTTCCTCTAAATAACTAAATATGTGCACAACTAAATATGAGAAAACATCACAACTGAATAAGAGTTTCATTAAAATAACAAAATGTACATACAATAAAATTCACATCATGGAACCAAGTCTCATTCGTACTCCACGATCCTTAAAAATCTTTGGTGGCATGCCTTTAGTTTAAGGATCAGTAATCATCAACTTGGTTTTAACGTGTTCAATGACCACTTTTTTTTCTTTAACACGTTCTCTTATAGCTAAGCACTTAATGTTGATGTGTTTACTTCAACTACCACTCTTATTGTTCTTGGCCATAAATATCATAGTTGAATTGTCACATTATAATCTCAATGGCCTAGAAATAGAATCCACAATTCTAAGCCTCGATAAGAAACTTTTTAACCATAGACCAAGCGAAGTAGCTTCAAAACAAGAAACAAACTCTGCCTCCATAGTAGAGGTAGCAGTCAAAGTCTGCTTGGCAATCCTCCAAGATACAGCTCCACCGACAAACATAAAAACATAACCAGATGTTGATTTTTGCGAATCAACACAGCAACATTTTTACGAATCAACATAGTCAGCGAAGTCTGAATCGGAGTATTTAATCACCTTTAGAATGTCAATCTGTCTATACATGAGCATGTAATCCTTAGTACCTCAAGGTATCTCATCACTTTCTTTGCAGCTCTCCAGTAGCCAACACTTGGGTTACTCTAATATCTACCCAACAATCCTATAGCAAATACAATGTCAGGTCTTGTACAGACTTGAGAATACATTAGGCTTTTAACGGCTAAAGCATATGGAATTTTTTTCATTTGTTCACGGTCAGGCTTATTTTTCAGGCACTAGTTCAAATTGAACCTATTACCCTTCACGATGCGTGTTATACTTGGTGAACAATCCTTCATCTGAAACCTCTTTAGAACCTTGTTGATATAGGTCACTTGAGACAAACTCAAAATGCCTCAAGATTTGTCCCTACGGATCTTAATGCCAATGACATAAGATGCCTCTCCTATATCCTTTATATCAAAGTTCTTTGAGAGAAATTGCCTTATCTCATATAGCTAACCCTTATCATTTGTTGCAAGTAATAAGTCATTCACATATAGCACATGGAAACAAATCCTTCTCCCAATGACCTTCTGGTATATACATTGATTCATGATATTCTCTTCAAAACCAAATAAATATATAATATCATGGAACTTCAGATACCATTGACGAGAGACTTGTTTCAATCCATATATAGATTTCTTAAGCTTGCAGACTAAATGCTTATTGTCACTAGAGGAAAATCCTTCTGGTTGTTTTATATAAATCTCTTCCTCTAGATCACCATTGAGAAAGGCCGTTTGCACATGTTAGACATGTATGCCCTAAGGAGTAAAAATGTAATGAGTTTTTGAAGACATTTTTATCAATAAAGAATTCATTTATTATTCATATACCAAATCTTGTCCTCTTTACGTTCATATTTGTTGAATGTATGATAAGCAAACAATAGTCTGAGACTGTCGATCTAAACCTTTAAGAATTGGGCATATGATGGACAGATTATGCAGAAGACACGATTCTTAAGGTGACGGTCTAAATCATAAGATCCGCAATCGAGGGAATAAAGTTGGGCGCTTTATTCATGTAAAGATTGTTATGTTGTCTATATCCCTATTGGGAGATGGTTTGTCTTGACCATCGGAGGTGGACTCCGTGAATAGAAACATTGGCACGTTGTCATAGGTGATGATGTGTTAGATCGGGACATAAAGTGAATTGATTTGGATTAATAATTCTGTCTTGGCAAATCGATTCATTTAGACAACCATTTGTATTGCATCTTAATCCTGAGATGAATAGTGGGCCCGTTGTCTTGACTTGTGTCTTTTGATGTGCCAAAGGGTGACACCCACATCTTAATAGTGGTATGCATGCCGGTACATTGGAGG